>CM024754.1:86978569-87178569 GCA_014218235.1 Colocasia esculenta | reverse complement strand
GCATATTTTAGAATCTTTGGATGTAAAGTTTTCATTCACACAATGACAAAATGATCTTGATAAATTTGAAAAGAAAAGTGAAGTAGGCATCTTTCTTGGATACTCTGAAAATTCAAGGTCATATAGAGTGTTTAACAATGAATCAAAAAATGTAGAGGAAACTCCTCATGTCATTTTTGATGAGAATATTGAAAAATCTACTGACCTTATTTGTTCAGGAATCAAGAAGAAGATGCTGACATTCTTATGAGAGAAAAGATCAAATTGTGGAAAATGAAGAAGCTGCTAAACCTGAAAGTGTGTCGACACCACAGGACACTGAGTCGACACCAGAGCAGGTAAGCACAGCAACAAGAGGTAACTTCAAATACTCTAAAGACCATCCACTTGAGAATGTTGTTGAAAATGTTCATGACAGAGTTCATACAAGATCTCATTTTAGAAATATCATTGAACAAGATCATATGGCTTTTATTTCTCAAATAGAACCCAAAACATTGAAGAAGCACTAAAAGATGATTCTTGGATAGAAGCCATGCATGATGAACTGAACCAATTCAAAAGAAATAAAGTCTGGAGTCTAGTTCCTAAAAACTGAAAACTCAATAATTGGAACTAGATGGGTGTTTAGGAATAAATTGAATGAAGAAGGAAAAATTGTCAGAAATAAAGCAAGACTGGTTGCTAAAGGATATAACAAGAATTTGGAATTGATTTTGAGGAATCCTTTGCACCAGTAGCTAGATTAGAAGCAGTGAGAATTCTCTTGGCATATGCATGTTCCAAAAACTTCAAATTGTTTCAAATGGATGTGAAAACTGCCTTTTTAATGGTTATATTAAAGAAGAAGTTTTTGTTGCTCAACCTCCTGGATTTGAAGATCTTGATAAACCTAACCATGTTTACAAATTGCATAAAGCTCTTTATGGTTTAAAACAGGCTCCGAGAGCAGGTATGATAGATTGAGCAATTTTATGGTTAGTAAGAATTACTCCAGAGGTAAGGTGGATCAGACTCTTTTCACAAAATCAATTCATAATCATATCATTGTAGTTCAAGTGTATGTAGATGATATCATTTTTGGATCCACTAACCCTTCACTGTGTGAAGAATTTTCTAATCTAATGCACAGTGAATTTGAAATGAGCCTAATGGGAGAATTACAATTCTTTCTTGGTTTGCAGATCAAACAACATCAGGATGGATTCTTTATTAATCAAGCCAAATATGTCAAAGAGTTGCTCAAGAAATATCACTTTCAACAAGCTAAACCAGTAACTACTCCCATGAGTACAAGCATCAAATTGGAAAAAGATGAAAAAGGTAAACTGGTTGATGCAAAGCAATACAGAGGTATGATTGGATCTCTTTTGTATCTTACTGCAAGTAGACCAGATATTCAATTCAGTGTGTGTCTTTGTGCTAGATTTCAGTCTAGTCCAAAAGAGAGTCATTTGCTTGCAGTTAAGAGAATTTTTAGATATCTCTGTGGAACTTGTGATTTGGGTCTATGGTTTCCAATTGGATGTCATGCTAATCTAATTTCATATTCTGATGCTGATTATGCTAGGTGTAAACTTGACAGGAAGAGTACTAGTGGATATTGTCAATTCTTAGGAATTGCATGATAACATGGGCATCCAAGAAGCAACACTCAGTTGCACTATCTACTGCAGAAGCAGAATATGTTGCTGTAGGAAGTTGTGCAACTCAAGTGTTGTGGATTAAAAGTCAATTGCTTGACTACAACATTGATATTGGATGTTCATCTATCATGTGTGACAATACCAGTGCAATCAATCTTTCCAAAAACCCAATTCAACACTCTAGAACAAAGCATATTGAAATCAGGCATCATTTTTTAAGAGATGAAGTTGCAAATAAAAACATTGAATTAGAATTCATCCCTACTGAAAAACAAATTGCAGATATTTTCACAAAACCTTTGGCTGAAGATAGATTCACTTCCTTGAGAAGAGAACTTGGAATATGCAACTTGGAATAAAATAAAAATTTGATAAGAACTCTGTGATTTGTTTTGCTAAGATTATGAGGTATATCAAATGGTGATTAGTGGAAGAACAAGTTATGCTTGTTTGAAAGCTATCATTATGTGTGAGGAAAATCCTCCACCTAGTACCCATGATCTAAAATGTGTAAGAATCATTCTGTTCTTTCTTTTGTATTGTGATTGATCATGTTTGTTTTCTTGATGAATTTGTCTGCCAAAATCTGAATGTTGAATGGCTCGTTAATTCACATATTAAGGGGGAGCTTGCTGCTTGAGAAACAAAGGAAAAGTTCTGAAAATTGAATTAGAATCATAACTGTTTATGATGACAATTAGATGAGATCAATAACTCAGGGGGAGCTAAAGAATTCAGTACCATTTTTCTATCATTAAACCAAAGTTAATTCAGTGTGCTGATGAATATCTTTACATGAAATGTTCATTCAGTCTTCTGAAGAACATAAGGGATGATTTCTTAAATGCTATAACATGTTCTTTCTGTTAATACTCCTTTTTTACTTTGAATTCCTCAAGTAATCTGATTTCTTTCATGGATTTTTTGCTTAATCATGTATTGATTTTAAACACTTCCTTCAAGACTGATGAAAGGGTAAAGCTGTGTCAAAATCTTAATGTTCATTAAAAAAAAAAAGTTTTACAGAGCAATGGCATAACACTGAGAAACTACACACCTTCACAAACAGTGAAGTGCCATGTATGTCATGAAGTGCTGTGTTATCTCTGTTCTAAGGGGTAAATTAAAAAAAAAAATCCAATGTTAACTGAGTAACTGGAAATATTGGCGTCTGATAAACGTATATTTCCATGTAAAAAGGTTTTCATTCACCCCTTGAGGCAGGATAATTAGTAAATCTCTAGTAACCAGGGATTCTGGTGTGTAAACAACATGTTTACTTGAGTGAAAAAAGATTTACTATATTTGATTGCTCATTACTTCAAAGTGACAAATTAAAAAAAAATCAAAGAAAATGAACAGCTTAACCCTGCATTAATCCTTCTAAAAGTGTTCAATCTCTATATGTGTTGTCTAAATCCTAAAGCAATCAACTCACTTTTGGTTAAGAAAAGTGGAAAAGGTTGACACTGACTGTATAGAATAGTTTATATCACTTAAGCAATCACTCAAATTCTACAGAATTTCTTGGTGATTAATTTCTTGTCAGATATTTTTCAGCCCACTAATCAATAAATGAGATAATGTTGAAAAAGAGTATGATTTCTTTATCATATTAAAAATCCCTGAATAATTGATTTCAGATTTGACTCATCATACCCTACCACTTCTGCTTGATATCTTTTTGGATGATGTCAATGGGGAGAAGGATTCATGTTGATTACTTTTTAGGCATGCATCTCTGGGAAATACATTTCTTTTTGATGTGAATGCTAGCACATTTCTTGCAAGCACATTTCTTGCATTGCTGAATGTTTGTATGACTGATTTGTCACAAGTGAATGATATGGTTGTTTGCCAAGAAATGAAAATGTTTGGATGATGTTGATGGAAAATTGTGGATGTACTTATCATGTCTATGACTTGCTTTGAATTGGTCATATTTGTGAAAAAGTTAAACTTACTTAATGAATCATAGTTGCCATCATCAAAAAGGGGGAGATTGTTGGATCTCTGATTTTGATGATAGCCAAATGTGATTCATTAATACTTTGAAATCATGCTTATCATGCTTACATTTGTATCTCACAATGTTTCCTTCACATTTACAGCTCAAAAGTACTCAGTGGTGTCGACACAACTTGGTTGTGTGTCGACACTAGTGCATTGTCCCAGAACAAGTCATCTGTAATTACCCAGTGGTGTCGACACAACCTGGTTGTGTGTCGACACTAGTTCAAGACTCTAGGGGACAGCTTTGTGATAATTGGGACAGGGTGTCGACACATAGGTAAGGTGTGTCGACACAGTCTGTCTAATTTTTCTTTCTCTGTTTGATGTAATTAACAGGGACACGTGGAAGCTTTTGGGAAAGGCCTTTTTGGGTGGGAACTTCTATGCCCACAGATCCCAAGATATTTTTTGGACCCATGGGCTATATATATACTCCTTATCCACTTGGCCTTAACAAGAAGTCGAGCAATATTTTTTTGTTCGCCCAAGACTTCAGGGAATTCCGATCAAATTCTGAGGAAGACTTCAAACTGGCGAATTGCTCCCAGATCTGAAGGAACAAGAGGTCTGCATGCCTTGGACGATCCAATTGAAGGAGAATTTTGATCCATTTGAGTCTTCTTCCTGGAGCTGAAGCAGAGAAGCTGATCCCCATTCCTGAAGCAGAAACAGGGATCTTCGAACCAGTCCTCTTCAATTTGGAATTCACTGTTCCGACTGGTTTCTCATTTCAATCTCATTCTATATTGTGTGTTTTTGTGAAAGTGGTGCAATCCTTGTGCCCAATTTCACTTGTGTGTGATTGAATCTGAGATTTCGGTATCTCAGAGTGTGTGTGGTTCTTTGTGACTTTTCTGAACTGGCAAGATAAGCCACAATTGTGTGTGTGTGTGGATGGTGGATGTAGGATACACTGTTGTGTAATCCGAACCACCCTAAATCTTTGTGTCATTGTGGTTTGCTTGTCTCTTGCGCTAGATGCTTGATAGGCTCATCGAAATCTCGTCATCTAGCTTGCCTAACTTGTTTAGAATTGCCATTAACACTTAGATTTCACACTCAATTAAGTTTCTCTAAGTTTTTTGTTGAAGTGATTTTTAAAATTTGTAGAAATCTATTCAACCCCCCCTTCTAGATTTCTGATAGCAGTTCTTTCCGCAACATTTCAACACGCGGCAGACATGCAAACGTTCACTTAAACTGGCGGTTTCATGAACGCGACGCCATTGGCTGTCGCGATCAAAATACGACGTCCCTCACTGTCACGTTAGGAACCGAGAAACAGTAAGCGCTTTGGGCAAAATCTCATAACCTGCGGAAATCACCTGCCACACACACGTCATCGGCCACACACTGGCCTTCATAACCACACAAAGACGATCCGAACGGTCGAAACGTTACAAAAAAGGTTTCTAAAAAGTTTGTTCAAATCAAGGGCAATCAAAGCTGCAAAATAAACTATATTCATTGTTGCTCTCATTGTAATAAATTAGGACACACCGTAAATACCTGCACAACAAGGCACTTAGTTTGGATTCCTAAAGATTATCTTCATGCTTCTAACCATCAAGGACCTAAAAAGATTTGTGTACCTATTTCAGAATAAGTTGTGTGCAGGATAGCCTTGGAGCATCAGGATCAAAGGATGCTCAGGCACTGATGACTGCCAGCTCTTCATCCATCTCATATCTGAAGAGGGAGTAGTCACAAATTGTTTATTTCTATTCATATTGCTACTAACAATGTTTGCAAGTTTTTTGTTAAGATGTATGCAGATAAAAATCTTGAAGACTTGACAAACAACATGACAAAGGTCAAGACCAATAAGATCTAACTTCCCTCACATTAAGGGGAGTATCATGCTCAGGGGGAGCCTACACTAGGGGGAGTCATTCATTAAATATCTATTGTTGAACCCCTCGATGGTAAGAAATTTTTTTTTTAAATGGGGAGAAAATGCATGGTAAGATCCTTCCTTTTTGGTTAGTGACAAAAAGGGGAAGAACTTGTATGTTCTGTGAATTTTCTGCATTTTCTATGTCTTAAGTATCTTTCTCAGAAAATTCTCATAAATTTTGTCATCACCAAAAAGGGGAGATTGTTGAACCACTCTATGATTGTCCTTGTATTTTGGTGATAACAAAACTTATGATAATATCAAATATATCTTTGTGATAACAAAATTTATGGTTAATTAAATATTATTAAATATCTTGTATTATCTGTGTCGCATCAATCTTATAGCAAAATACTAAGTCTCACATTGATGCAATAAGGCGCACTAAAATGCTAAATCGATGTTCATTCAATAACATTGATTTCTATTCAAAAGTGCCACATCGATTTCACTAACAACGATTTCATAAGTTACACAATGATTTGATCGTGTAACGATTCGTTAAGTGAAACATCAATTTTATCATGCAACGATTTGATAAGTGAGCGCAACGATTTGCTCTCACATCGATTTGGTTTTTATAACGATTCGTTAAGGCTCATAACGATTTGTTCGCATAACGATTTCATAAGTGAGCGCAATGATTTGCCCTCACATCGATTTGCCTTCTATAACGATTCGTTAAGGCTCATAACGATTTGATAAGTGAGCGCAACGATTTGTCCTCACATCGATTTGCCTTTCATAACGATTCATTAAGGGTCACATCGATTTCTTTGTTCACATCGATTTCTCAAGTGATCACATCGATTTGTTCTCATAACGATTTCATAAGTAAGAACAACGATTTGCTTCACACATCTATTTGTTAAGATTCATATCGATTTGTTAAAGTCTTATAAGTATAACGATTTGATAAGTAACTTAAACAACGATTCACTTCAATTCAAACACAATTTGTTTAAGTGCTTTTTGGCGCCTAAAGGCAAGTCAAATATCTTCTGACAGAATAAAGCTGCATGCATATTTCAGAATCTTGTCAGAAAAAGATATGAACTACTATTTTCAGCATGATAGCAGAAACACAGTGGCATGCACCGTTGATCATAAACACTCTTTTATGCTAACACTCTCTTCTATGCTTACAGACCTCGAAGACCACCAGAGTCTGATTAAGACAAATGAAGAGAAGATCAGCAACGTCTAGAAGAGCTCCAACGGATCTATTCAAAGCCTCGCATATAAAAGATGAAGCAAGGCTGAAAATCAAATAGAGAGCTTTCCTGAAAATCTTTGAAGGAGTGTACAACCAGTGAGGAACCTCAATGCCACATACACTCAAAGAAAGAGAGAAAGAGCCTGAGCCAAGAAGAAGCAAGCAAAAGCGTCTCAAGCATTCAAGCCTTCAAGCTTTCTTTTCTCTCTTCATTCTCCCTGTGCTTATTGTAATTCTTGGGGAGTGTTTTTGCTGAGAGTTTTTGGGTAGAGGCCATTCTTGTAGAACTCTCAGCACTGTTCTTTCTTTTATAAGAAAGACATCATGTCCAGCTGTAGGACTGTATACAGTGTAGAACCTAACTAGGGGTTTGTGTCTAGTAGAACCGCACTGGGGTTTGTACCAGGAGGTTTGCTTCTGAGCCTGTAAAAGAAGTGGGCTTGCCTTCTTGACCGGGAAAAGAGAAGAAGACCAGCTGGGGTGCTGGGTGTTGTAGTGTCCTTGAGGGGGACTGTACCCTTGGTTAGTGAAATCCCAAGAGGTTGCTTGGGGACTGTACATCGGACTTCCATGTGAGAAGGGCCGAACCAGGATAAATTCCTTGTGTCCTTTGTGTGATTGTTTATTTGCTTCTGCACTGCTACTCTTTATCACACTAATCTAACCAAACTTTCAAGTGTTAATTTTCTGAGTTTAAGTTTCTATTTCAGATTTCAGAAAAACCTATTCACCCCCCCCCCCCTCTAGGTTAGCTTGCTGACGTTCCAAAAGGGCCAACACTGTGGAGGGGACTGCCCCTAATGTCTCGATCCAAGGGCGACCCAGAATGGCTTTGAAAGTTGGGTCAATGTCAAGGACATAGAAATCGACAGTCATCACGAGCGGGCCTAATTCTACTTGTAAGGAAACAATGCCATGGCAAGCTCGCCGAGAATTATCATAAGCTGCTATAGTAGTGGGAGACGGCTGCAAGCGGCGCTCAGAAATGTTGCAAGACCACAGAGTGCTTAGAGGGTAGACATTTATAGAAACCTCTGTATCAACCAAGGCGGCATCGACAACCATCTTATCTATCGTCAGAGTCACACATAAAGGCATCCTCCTGGCTTCCGGGGGAGCTAGCTCACCATCCGTGAAGGTAATTGTCGATCCTTTGTTAACAATGGATAGGACCGAGGGCAGATTGTCGGGGTTCATATCTTCATTTACCATAACCCTTTGCAGAAAGGCCCTTAAGGCATCTTGGTGGGTCTGTGACCTCTTGATCAACTCGAGGATAGATATTTTGGCTGGAGTCTGGTCTAGATGCTTTAGTATATCATATTGGGTCCCTGAGACCAGATCTATCTCCTCGATATCTTGGTGTTGTTGTTGCTGGTTGTTGTTGTTGGAATTTAGGGTCCGTTAACCCGGCAAAGACACGGACGCATTGGGGTACATCCGGTGGAACATCTGCCAGCTCCGTAGGGCGAGGTTGTGGTGAAGTGGAGGTGGGGTGGTGTCGATGATGGAGGGATTGGCTATTAGGGGTGTTGGTGTAGGAGAAAATGGGATGTTAAGCGGTGAGGGGGTGATGGGTGGCATGATGGGGGTGTTGTAAAGTGGCAAGGTGATGGTGGCAATGGTGGGCGTGGTGGAGGTAGGTGTGGTATGGGAAATAGCCAAGAGTTGGCCTACTTCATGCTCATCATCGTAGGCCCAAGAAGCTGCGAGTGGTGGATGGTGGATGACAGGGTTGACTTGAGTGGGTAGGAGGAGGTGGTGGAGCAGGTTGGGGTTCAGAGCGGGCTGGTGCTGTGACATAGATTGCGAATTATGCCGAGGTCATTTGCTGGTTGTTGAGTTTGTTGTGGCTGCTTCTGTTGCTGGTACTGCTGTTGGAATGGTTGTTGGAACTACTGCTGTTGCTGCTAGAACTGTTGCTGCTGCTGTGGTTGCTGTCACCTTTGCTGCTGTTGTTGCTGCCTCTACCCCTGTTGGTCCCTCAACGTCTAAATTAGCCTCTTCATTTCAGCCCAATCAATTTGATTTTGCTCGTGGAGGTCATATATGATGTCCTTGAATTGGAAGCAATCTGACACGTTGTGGCCCAGATGACAATGGTACACACAATACTTTGTCTGATCCACTGTCATGTTCTAGTTTGCCTTCTCGGGAGGTAATCTAAGGGCATTAAGGGACATAAGGGCTGCGAAAATGTCGGCTAGACTCTTTGGAAGGGGAGGGTATTGAGCTCTCTTGGGTCCATTGGGCTTCCTAGGGGCATAGCTGTTTTGAGGTGGAGGGACCTGATTATATTGGCGTTGGTCTTGTTGGGGGTTCTGGCTTGAGGAGGTGGTTGTTGTAGACACCCGTTTTCGGCCTATAAGTTGAGCACTTTTTCTTGTTCATATCATTGATGTCCCAAATTGATCATCACTTTGGAGTCCTTCTCTGGCCCATCATGAGCCCATTCACCCTCAATGTCAAGCCCATTCTCAAGCCCATGGCCAAACACCGCTTGAAATATCAAAACTGTGCAATCTACCCAATCTTCTGAACATGCCTTCACTTTGAGAGCTCATAATGTCCCCATTTCTAATCCAAATTTGGCATATCATACTATCATTTTGTAGCCCTCTGAGTCTAGAATCTAACGCAATAAATGGTGCATCAATCCGATATCTGTAGAGAGATTTATGGCCCTTTTCGTGGACCTATGCGCACTGCCCCTAGTGACGCGGCCTGGTGCATGGACGCGACAAGAACGCAGCCCCACGATCTGACGCGACAGCACCATGCACGTAAACACATTTTTACGTGATTTTCGGCCTCTCTCTCCATCCTAGAGCCTATCTAAAGTCCCTATGAGTTGGATTACGACCCAAACCTCCTATCCTCATCCCTAGGGAGCCCCCAAGCCCATCCAAACTCTAGATAGACTCTCAAACACCCCCACAACTTGGGCTCTCTCTCTAACTCGGGATGGGACTCTATCTCTCTCTTCAACACATCCTAGGACTCTCTAGGGGATAGAGGAAGGCTACCACTACGAGGAGAGGTCCCTGGAGGCTCTGCTCACGAGGTCCCATCGTCCCCAAGGCAGAGGAGAAGCTGGACTTCACGTTTTCCTCCTCTCTCTCTCCTCTTTCTCTCTCATATCGCCTCCGGGACCAGTAGTGCTTGTACGACTTGTGGAGATCGAACCAGGCCAGATCTCTTCGAGGTTTCTTCATCAAAGTTGCTCCCCACAAAGCCCTCTTCAACCTCGAAGTGGAATCACGTCGATTGGTGGCTTGTGCAAAAAGTTACAGCAGATTGATATTCACTTTCTCTCTCATATCGAGATCTGCACATGTGGGATTATCGTCTCTTCCACAGCCCAAACTAGGCCAGATCTCTTCAAGATGTCTTCATGAAAGTTGTTCATAACAACCTCCTCTCCGACCTCCAACTAGAATCACATCAAACGGGGTAGTATCTGTTTAGTTTTGATTTTTACTTTCTTTTCCACGTTTTTACACATGTATGCATGAGTTAGGATTCCTCCTTCTCCTCTTCCATGATTTCTCCCCATGCATATTCCTCCCCATGTTTTCCTACTACCCAAGGGTTTAAAAACCCCCCCCAGGTCCGTTCCCTCCATGCTCCATATCTTTCTTCCATTTAAGAATAGCTACTACACTTAACATAGTCTGACAGGGTTTTATTTCTTGTTTTCGTTGTTTTGGCAGGCACCCAAGCGAAGATCCACGAGCGGCTCTTGTCCTCTGGCCGGCCGGAGGGCAGGAAGGAGGTCCCATCCATCATCTCCCGCACAGAAGAGAACGCGATGGTGTAGGGTGACGCGTCAGCTAAGGGTGACGCGATATCAGCACCGTCGCGGCAACCATGACGACCGCGACATAAGGTACACCCCCGTTCTCTCTCCTTTTCCTAGAGCAGTTAGCCCAGACATTTCTCTTCTCATTAGGCAACTCTCTAGGTGGCGATCACATCCTATTTTCCATGCTATCATATTTGGTATTCATGTTTGTGTTGAGGGGGGTACAATCCCTGTGATTACACCTTTTGGCGATCACGGTGGGACCTTCAGTGCTAGCTTCGCCGATTTTGCTTGTGTGCCTGCCATGATGATCTGTTTATGTGCTTATTAGATACCCTGTTAGGTTTGTTCCTGTCTTTCTTGTCCTTTTGTTCTCGGTTGTTAACGCGGCGCATCGCGCCGCCGCGATAGCATCGCGTCCATAAGGGCCGACGCGACTACAGGTTCTCCCTCCTCCTCATGTGTTGTTCCTTCACTGAAGGTGTATCCATGTCTTCCCCATTCTGTTCTGCTATGCATATTCACGCTTCTGTCTGTTAGAGTCCTGCTAGGGTTCGGGTTTTCCTTTTCTTTCTTTTGTAAGTTTTCGGGTTCTGTCGCGGCGGGTCTTGAGGACGCTACCAGGTCACGCCGTGGATGAGCGTCGCGTCTACAGGTACGCTTTGTGTGTTATTGCTTTGATCCATGTGTCGGTTTCTGGGTGCTTCATGACCTCTGTTAGATTGATCTTGTGATTTCATGCTCATATCATATGGTAGGTTAGTCTGTATGCTTTGTATTTGTGACTGACTGCTATTTTTCGGGGCTCTGTTCATATCGCGGCAGACCGCTCTGTCGCGATAGTGTCGCGGTGTACCCGGCCGTCGCGACTCTGCCCGAGAGCTTGTTGGTCACCCTGCTTGATCATTATTGTTACTTGTGCATACATTTCGGGCACTTAGGCCCTTGCATACACTACTGATCCCATTGTCTAGGTTCCCCCTTGGTTGAGTGAGCCCTCTCACCTACGAGCACTCGTAGGTTGACTCGGGCCACCTTCCGAGGACCTCCGTAAGTCCTCGTGACCGTACGCACGTTGCGGTTCACCGGGCCGGTTGTACCCGTTGCACCCCTAGTTCGAGCCCTCTCCCCGTGTGAATTGTGTGTTCCCCCTTAGTCACCCCGGAGTACTTGAGTACACACCCATTAGGGTTCCTCTTTAGCCGAGTGCAATTCAATTAAATCAATCCATTAAAAGGCTAAGTGATAACCCTAAAATCCTAACGCTTATCATATCAACTTGGGTGTTTGCTTGAAAACTCCTTTCTCGTCCCCTTCTTGTGTAATTGTATTTGTTGTTGTATCCTTATTTTGTATTTTAGTGTATTCTTTTTAATTCCTCCCATTTTATCATCCTCTCATGGCTCCTTTCCACTTCACCTATCCTCCAACCTCTCCTCCTCATGTAGACCTCTTGTCTCATGAGTCTATTCCAAGTTCGGCCCAGTCCAGGGCCCATCGGGCCGATGAGAGTGCCCATTCCCAACCTAATCCGTCACCATCCTCTTCTATCGAGGCCACTGAATTGGAGCGCCTCCTGCTTGAAATGGGCCCTGACCAGGCCCGGGAATTGTTGTCCACCTTTGCTCTACGGTCTTCTTCCAAGATGGGCCCAACAGGCCCACGTCATCCTGCTCATTCTAGATCACCTCACATTGTCACTCCTGGATCGGGACATCCTTTTGCTCAGCCCACATCATTGCAGCCGGTCCATTATGCTCAATCTGGCCCGGACCTTGACTCTCGACTCCGCTCTCATTCCCAAGCTGGCCCTCGCTATCCACTATCCACTTCGGCTCAGGACTTCCAATCCGAGTTCGAATCCATGAAGCGAGAGCTCAGTGACCTGCGGAGGCAGTTAAAGCCAAAACCTTCCTTCAATGATACTCTTCCTGATTTCTGTGGTCTCCGGATCCCTCCACCTTCTCAGCTCCCTGTTTATCGCAAATTCAATGGGGCTGGAGACCCTTACATCCATCTGAAGGATTTTCTCTATGAGTCGGTGTCCTATCAACATGATCGCCGCTTACTGGCTTATCTTTTTAGGCGGTCATTAGACGGGCCCGCTCTGGAGTGGTTTTATTCCCTGCCTCTCAATGAAGCCGAGGATTTTGAAATTGTCAAGGCCAGATTCGTGCAGCAATATCAAGACCAGGCCGGGCCCGCGTATTCAATGGCCGATCTAGTGGCTGAGCAGATGAAGCCTGATGAAGAATTCGCAACTTATGCTGACCGGTGGCGTCAGATGTCCGCGCATGTCCAGATGCACATCCCAGAAGAGGAGAAAATCAAGCTTATCATTGCTAATGCAACGCCCATGTACCGCCACATCCTGGCTATGAACAATATCACATCCATGCAACAATTATATAGCCGTGCTCGCTTTGTTAAAACCCAACTCTTTGACTCCCCCATGCCATCCATGTTTGAGGCCCAACAACCGAATTCTTCATTTCAAGGGCCACTTATGAGGGAGTCCAAACCCATGCCCAAGTTGATACCATCCACCACCCCACGCCTACCCACTCCACTAACCACCATGCACCTCCACCTTCATATAGCCAACTCGCCCCGCTTCCACAAGAACAACCACCTCGTCCATGCCGCAGCACCCTACCATCCACTACCCAGCCATCACGACATTCACTTGGCCCAAAGCGAACCCATTATCATCTGTTGCCTGAGTCCCTCTCTGATGTTTTCACGGCCCTGATGTCCATTAATGCATTGCAACTCCCTACAGAAAAGCCAAGCTGGGACATGACAGTGGACCGATCAGAATATTGCTTATATCATCGCCATCCGGGGCATACAGTCGCAAACTGCTGTGAATTCCGGGATGTAATATGTAATCTGGATCTAGAGCAGAAGATAAATTGGTCTGAAATGCACAGGCTCATCTTGCATTGTCAAGAGAAGAGAAAAGCACAAAGCCAGGGGCAGCATCCCTCTCCATCGCAGGTAGCGGGACAGCCGCCCGAGCAGCCAGCAGCATGACAAAGACAGCCAGGACAAGCATCAAGGCAGTCGTCATCTCCACCAGTTCAAGGCCGATAGCACCTCTTTACTTATCCTCCAAGTGCACCACCCGCTCCGTCACAACCTCAACAACCCCCTCCACCAACCGTTTCTCAGGCTATCACCACCACACCTACCGCATCGCACCCTGATGACAAGCTGTTAGCTCGACCCATTGTGTCGGTGCGCTGTCAGTCATCTCCACCAGCGCCGCAAACCACTAATCCCTCCACTCCTGCCAACCCTCCATCCTTACCCCTCGCCATCATCTCCACCACACTACCACTTGCACCTGAGTAAGCCATTACCGCCACACCAAGGCTCGAGCAAGCTCTGCTCACCTCTGAGCCCGAGCAAGAGTTTCCTACTCCCAAGAGTAAGGCTGCTTCAGCCTCTGAGTTGGAGGAAGAGCTCTCTCCGCACGAGCCTATCCTTGCCACCACCCAGTCACCTCACATCAAGCCCTCCACATCTGACGAATCCACCATAGCCACCATACATCCCATTACCACATCCCAATGGAGCGGGTGTGCATCACCAGCAGCATGCCTTGAAATTACTTCCCCTATGCAAGATGGACTGAGAGAAGGTAGCCCAGTTCCGGTCATGTGTTTCGACCCTTACAACTACATCAGTCGCATGCCGGTCTATGTCCTTATCTCGGGCGCATTCAGAAGGATGAGCTTCATCTCCTCAGAAGAGCACTGTCAAAAGAGTTCCCAGGCCCTAGTGCCAGCCAGATCCAAAGTGGGGACGGTAGCCATTACGTTGCTTATTGGAAATGCTACCATTAATGCCATCATCACTCCTCGCTCAGTTATATTTGCATTGCTGGTCAAGAGAAGGGGTTCTCTACAAACGTCGTGCTATCTCACGCGGCTGCTAAGGCCATCATGAATCAGCTGTCACTCAAGGGGCAAGAAGTCACGCTGCCTGAAGCATCCAAAGCCCTCCTTGCCATGTTTCAACCGACCAGGGGCACATTGCTATGTCACCAAGAACACTCAAGGTTTTGCCAAGGTCCTTTGCAATTTGCCTCAGCCTGTCAGTCAGTTGGCGTGCTAGTGCCACCCATCACACTCCCAGAAGCCTCCCCTCTTCAACTGTCAGGGAGTTGATCTTCATGCCAGATTGTCAGGCCAAGATGCCAGTCTCAAGCTTATGGTGCACGCATCAAGTTCCCATGGTCTGCACTATCCCTTGTCAAGGAATCCTTCTTAACAAGATGTCAATTTATGGCATTCCCCCATGGTGTCTAAAGGTTGGATATGCAAATGATAGCCAAGGGGCAAGTACGCACACGGCAGTCATGACAACCATAATTGATGAGAGAGCCGTGTGGCTGCAGAGAGAGCGAGGCCATCTGCTGCCTGGTCCCGCTATTTAAGAAGACATGTCAAAATGAAACCGTCGTATCTATCTGTGAGAGCAAAGAAGCTGTGCCGTCACAAGAAGAAATCTGCCAAGAAGCAAAGGAGGCTGAGATCAATTGAAATTCTTCAAGAAAAATGTCGATCTCCCTATCCTGTCATCCTCTGACCTTGATCTTTCAATACTACTCATTTTGGTCAATCTAGTTCCCAGAGGAGCGCCCGATCTCTCAATTCTGGACTGGTGCCGCATTATTCCCCTCCTACTCCTTTAGGGTCTTTGGACCCTCACTTATCTCTTCCTCCTGAGCCACCCGATCACCCTCGGGGTACCCAGTCTTTTCTCTCCATATCCACCTGGGTCACCTAACTTCCTTCCTAGTGCTCAGGTTCCCCTTTTCCTCTTCCACCAGAGCCTCCTAATTATGGTCAGGTCCGCATTCTCCAGGGCATCTGATTCCCCTCCTTCCACTTCCCCTTCTGATCCTCTAGATCCTCCACCCTCCATTCTACAGTTCCTTCCTCTAACCCCTCCTGATCTCGGGTCCGACCTGATTCCTCCCTCACTACCTATTCGGGGTCCCGACCCTTTCTCTCACTGTTCCGAGGTTTCAGTCCTCACTAACTTTTTTTTCCCCTCCTTTAAATCCTTTTTGTTTGAGGGTTCTTATCCCTCATCTTCATGTAGCGTCATGTCTCCCTCTTGTTTGTGTTGAGTTGGCTCCAATTCTTGCTGACCCCTACTTTTCACAGTTTCCTGCAAATGAGCTAATTAAAATCAACCAAAATCAAAGTTCAAAGACTAATGCAGGTCGTTCTTTCAATAAAGGGGTCGCATTGTGCACCAAATAACCATGTATATTTGTTTCAACAACAGAGCATCAAAGAGAGTCATCTCAGTTCACAGTAAGAGTGGTCGAGTCAGTCTTAGGTTTATTTTGCTTTTGTAGCACTCAAGCTAGAGATTCACTCGCTAGGAGTTCTGCATTCCTTCCCTGTCATTAAAAGTCACTTTAAGCAAGGATCACCACACACTCACATGGAAACCTTGGTCGTTCCTCTAGCAAACACCGTTGCTATTTAGGCCATACCTAGGTGGTGCAAAAGCTGTTCTCTTCTTTACTCGTCAAGTGTAAGGCAAAAAAAGACTATTTAGGCAAGGCGACTACCCAAGCACATCTCGATGAGAGGAAATCTCAAATAGGGACGGTCAATCAAGCCTACAAAAGAAAGCAAATAAAAAGAGAAGAGAACAAATAGGAAATTGAGGAATAGGGGCATGGCAAAGAGTGGCAGTACAGTTCCCCGCGGGACGCCCTTGAGCCCGGTCGTACGCATGCCCCAAACAAGAAACAGGCACAATAAAGTGACCAAAAGTCCCTCCTCAACAGATTGAACCTCTAAGAGGTGTGCGTGGAAGGAAGCTAAGCCTAACTTGTCCTTTAAAGCTTGCACTACTACTTATCCCCAACTTTCTTCTCTCTCTCTATAAGGCTGGTCGTCTCCCGGGTATGGCCTTTGTAGTGGCACCGCAAGCTAGGGGCAACCATCTACAGGACGCCACCATCTTAATGCACATCCGACCTTTTGGTGGTCTTTAATGAAAGGGGAATGAATGGGGACCCCTTGCCAGTAGTTTGATCTTGCTTTAGTACTGTAGCAGCAAGGGTGAGTACCTTCCGTCTCATGTATCTTCTTAGGAAGGGCTAACGTCGGCTTTAGGCGTTATTCAAAATCCCAAAAAAAAAATCAAATATTGCCAAAATCCAAAAAACAAAATCAAATATTTCCAAAAATCTCAAAAAAAAAAATATTTTCCAAAATCCAAAAAATCAAATATTGCCAAAAATCTAAAAAATCAAATAATTTCAAACTCCAAAAAATTAAATGTTTTCAAACTAAAATAAAAAAATGAGCAGATCTAATCATACATGCTAAGTGTGCAGGTACATTGGCTCCCAAGCATTGATCGCTCAGATCTCCACATTTCTTCATTACTTTTGTCTGAGTCTTGCTCACATCATCTTTACGATCTGTCTCTCCTCCTCAGTCCCACCCATGATTTGAATTTCAAACTCATTATCCCACCAAGTCCTTCCCAAGTCCCATACATATTCTCCCTCATCTCAATGGCTCCATGAGAGGACTCTCTATGTGTGAACCTGGCGGTTCTTCAGTGCTTTGTTTCAATCATGTGGATGACTGAGTTGTTTATGTTTGTTGTTGTTAGCTTTTAGTGCTTGTTTGTTTTCTTCTTTTTCACATTTACACAAAAAAGAAAAAAATCAGAAAAAGCAAACCCAAAAAATGGCGAGTTCTGCGCTCCACAGGTAAGTCAGGTAAGTATCCCTATCCGTTCTCCCTTGCATTACTATATGGTACTTATGCTACTATATTATCTCAAGGACCGGCTGGTTTTCAATGTGTTCTGGGATTTGAGTTCCCCTTCAACAAAAATGTAATCTAGGTGCACATTGCTAATCGTTGGATAGGCCGTTGAGTTAAATAAGTTTGGGAACGATGGATTCAGGCCTACACTGCGGTTGCAGGTAGTCTCTTGACCCGTTCTTATTCGGCTTAACAATATTATCCTTGAGTATTTTCTATTTTCTCTTTTCTTTGCATATTGATTTGATGATTTCTTTTATTTTAGCCCAGCATGCATCATGTAGGACTTTGAGCTTCATGCCTCATGATTTGTCAAATGTTGTTTCCCTGGTGGTGATCAATCAAGCTTAAGTTTCTTGAACAGAAATCATATTCCACTCACAATTTGAAGGTCTTCTTTGAACTAGTCACTTGGTCCAGTTGGTCAGAACGACTCCTGTCTAGAATTTACTCCCTCCATTCATCCAAATCAGCTTAAATATTACCCCTGATCCGTCTTGGTTGCGAACCGCTCCCAGGCCTTGAGTCATAGTGACCCGCCTGGCACGCACATGTCCTCCCAAGATGAAACCTGCAGGCCAATCGGCTAGGGTACCTCTTAATCAGAGGTTGATCATCCTTCTTTTGCTTTCCTTTTTGTCGTTCCAGACAGGAGCCGTCCGTGCTCGCTCTTCTTGAGGTTAGTTTAGAGTCTTCCAGAGAATTTCTATCACTTATTGTTGTGGACGGGTGTCTCTTTACCTTGATGCCCACTTTTCAGTCCACTCTGCTTCATCCTCGCTCCATTCTATTTCATTACACTTCGCTCTCTTTCCGCTTCGCTCCCTTGCAAAGCGGGCATCAAGGAGGGGCAATCTGTAGACACCTGTTTTCGGCCTATAAGTTGAGCACTTTTTCTTGTTCATATCATTGATGTCCCAAATTGATCATCACTTTGGAGTCCTTCTCTGGCCCATCATGAGCCCATTCACCCTCAATGTCAAGCCCATTCTCAAGCCCATGGCCAAACACCGCTTGAAATATCAAAACTGTGCAATCTACCCAATCTTCTGAACATGCCTTCACTTTGAGAGCTCATAACGTCCTCATTTCTAATCCAAATTTGGCATATCATACTATCATTTTGTAGCCCTCTAAGTCTAGAATCCAACGCAATAAACGGTGCATCAATCTGATATCTGTAGAGAGATTTATGGCCCTTTCGTGGGACCTACGTGCACTGCCCCTAGTGACGCGGCCTGGTGAATGGACGCGACAAGAACGCGGCCCCACGATCTGACGCGACAGCGCCATGCACGTAACACGTTTTTACGTGATTTTGGCCTCTCCTCCATCCTAGAGCCTATCTAAAGTCCCTATGAGTTGGATTACGACCCAAACCTCCTATCCTCATCCCTAGGAGCCCCCAAGCCCATCCAAACTCTAGATAGACTCTCAAACCCCCCACAACTTGGGTGTCACGGATCCACCTGTCCGAAGACTCGACCCGGATCCGGCTCTTTTTCACACCATCACCCTAATAGCTCGTTTCGGGGCGAGGGGGCGTTGATCCGAAATGGCGTATTTCGGGGCGAGCGGCGGTTGATCCGAAACTGGATCTGGATCCACATCCGAGAACAGCCAAAAGGCCATCCCCATTCCCCATTTCCCCATTCCCCCGGCCAAAAGGCTGGCACGAAGGTAGGGTTTCCCGATCGGCGAGACGGCGCCATTTTCCTTCCGATCGGCGACAAAGGCGGCCATCGCTTCCTGATCGCGACGACCTCGCTGCTCCTCCAGGCGAACGTCCTATCGGTAGTGAGCGGCGTCGTCGACAGCGTGGAGAAGAAGTGTTGGCAGCTCTGCCGGAGACACCCAGTTCCAGCTGTTCCTGAACGACCTGCCTGGGAACGATTTCAACTCCATATTCCGCTCGCTCCAGGCGTTACACGAGAGACTGTGGCATCGGCGGGGTTGGGGAAGGACTGGGGCAGTGCTTCGTCGCGGGAGTTTCTGGTCGTTCTAACGGCGGCTGTTCCAGAGCAAGAGCGTCCATTTCTTCCACTCCTCCTCCAGCCTCCACTGGCTCTCTCAGGTTTACTCTTTGTTCTAGGTTTACTCTGGATCATCTAATCATACGGATCCCTCCAAATTTCTCCCATGCTTCTAATGGCCATGCATGGTCAACCATGCATATATATTAATCGATTCGCTTTTGGGTTTGAGGAAAAAAACTCCTAAAACTGAAAAAAAGCACTTAAAAAGAGTACTGTGAAAAAAAACGTAAAATGGGCATCTTCCATCCCTTTCATCATTTCTTTGGATTACATATATGTATGCATATTTTCATACTTTTCGATTCTTGATCTAACATTTTGTCTTCTGTTTGTGACTGTTGCCTTCAGACAAATCCGAGACAGGATGGGGAATCTGCCAAAAGGTGGCAGCTTTTAGCTCATCCATACTGAAATTGTTTAGTCTACCAGGTTTTCCTTGGGCCTCTGGTAGTGGTGCTGGCAGCGAGGTATGTTGATACTTATTTTAGTTATTCCTAAGTTCAAATTTCTGAATTGGTTTTCTGAATTGTTTCCCTTCCTCCCTGGCCCAAAGCTTCACCTTCCAGCATCTACCGGGCATGCATGTATAAGCAACCCTGATGAAGCCAGGCCTTCGGTTGCCATTCTCATGTTTGTAAGGATCTGAAGTTTTTTAACCCATCATCTGTTGCAGTAATTGTAAAATAACCCACCTCTCCTCAGAGAGCTCCCTCCACCCCTGTCTTAATACACCTGAAGCTATCAGTTTATACTTTCTGAACATGAAAACTGGCTGTGAATATTCTTTGTTTTTAAGGGTCATGCTATATTGTTTTATGAACAATGAGGTACTCCATTGAAGTTAAACTATCATTAGATACATTTTAATGATAATGCAATGCTTACATTTTGCAGCTTCCTGAAATACTAAGCTCACATATGAAGCGATGCTTACTGTTGAAATTATGGTAGTCTTACAATTTGATTTGATCAATGTGGGGTCAGATCAACAAAAAAGTATATATCCACATTCTGCCTGGGGCACCCAATAGGTTAGGGACAGAGAAACATAGATCCATAGAGAAATTTCTCTATGGATGTAAGGATTATGCAAATCTATCAGTCAATTTATGCATTGCTAACAACGATTTCAACCTAACAATTAACATCCTTGCGTATACATTAATATCTAATAATATCTAGTTTTCTCACATCTGCAAAGCTTCACACAGGATTGTGATTGTTCATTAGCTTGATAATTAATGGACAGTTTTTGGTTAGTAGCAGTGTTAGGGAAGCAAATGGCTCGAAGGGTAGGGAATCAAAATAGCTATATTAATTGTCCCACAAGTATACTGCTTCTATGGGTCAAGGTCAGTCTACATGTTCTGTCTTGTGATTAGTTGTGATGTGCTTGTGGAGATGTTCTCAAAAGAAATGAAAAGAGAACATACAACTTAGATGAAAATCTACCTATTGTCTATAAAACTGTAAATGGCAATGTTGTCACTTAAATCTTCATTGAATGTGACTGATAAAAACGCAGTAAGTCTCTGGCCCACTTGAACCATCAGCCTCTGCAGTATGGACATGAGTAATGGGTTAATAGACCACTGGTTAAGTTTAACCTTGAACCAAAATAACCTGTGTTCAGCTCTTTGGCCTGCACATGTGCACTCTTTAATGAGACCCATTTTAGTAACAGTATAGGGTATCCTCGGATAGGAAATTCATAATTTTTGTTCACTTTCCTCCCTCCAGTAGCTTCAGACAAGATAGCTTACAATGGTTAAAACCCTATGAGCAGCTCACTGAGTATATATGCAGACTTGGTAGTTTGATGTATGTAAGGTCTGGATCAGTAACTTTGGCTATTTGATATCATTTCATATCGTCATTCGCCATTTTTGCCTCTTTATTAGCCTCTTTAGTTCTAGTCAATATCAGATTCAGAAAAGAAATGAAGATGCAATTCCAATTTCTAGAAATTACTATGAGATAACAGCTTTTTAAACTTATTTCCCTTCTTTCCTCTGCAGGTCTTAAATCTATGATTGAAGATGAGGGAGAACCTGAGAACAGTGCTAACGGAGCCAATTTTTGCTGGATGCTCACCATAAAATGTCTCTTTGTATTATTACATGGTTGAGTTTAATGTATACATTCGATTTTATCATTGGAATGGATGTAGGACTAGTTGCTATGTATGTTTAACCAGATTTGGGTGATTTTTTTTTATTGTTCCAGATTTTATGAATGTTCTTGTTATAACTGATCACAGATTTAGGTGATTTATGTATTTTTCAGATTTTGTTATGTATGGTTAGCTAGATTTTTGTGATGTTCTTGCTGTGATCAGCACAGATTTTTTTTTTTTAGATTTTTCAACATTTTTATGTATGTTTAATTAGACTTTTTTTAATATTCTTGCTAATAACCAGTGGTCCAGCGTAGTTTGAGTTTTTTTTTATTTTTCAGATTTTACCATATTTTAAACAAGTATAAAGTATGTAATATTTTAAAGAAAATTTTAGGAATTTTTATTATATTTTTTTGAATTTTCAGATCCAGATAAGATCTAGATCCAGATTGGGATCCAAAATTAGGGTTTAGATCCAGATCCAGATTAAAAAAAGTTGTGTTGAATGTACCTAAATTTTAAAGAATTTTTTATTGCATTTTTAGATTTTTTTATCACAATTAGGATCCGGCTCCAGATTTAGATCCGAAAATCTGATTTCGGATCTTGATCCAACTAAGATCCGAAATGGTGATTAGATCTGGATCCGGTCGGATCTGGATCTGCTGTTTTCGGATCCAATTCGGATCCCAGTGGATCCGACCCAGATCGGTGGTTTGACAGTCCTACCCACAACTTGGGCTCTCTCTCTAACTCGGGATGGGACTATATCTCTCTCTCACACATCCTAGGACTCTCTAGGGGATAGAGGAAGGCTACCACTACGAGGAGAGGTCCCTGGAGGCTCTGCTCACGAGGTCCCATCGTCCCCAAGGCAGAGAAGAAGCTGGACTTCACGTTTTCCTCCTCTCTCTCTCCTCTTCTTTCTCTCTCATATCGTCTCTAGGACCAGCAGTGCTTGTACAACTTGTGGAGATCGAACCAGGCTAGATCTCTTCAAGGTTTCTTCATCAAAGTTGCTCCCCACAAAGCCCTCTTCAACCTCGAAGTGGAATCACGTCGATTGGTGGCTTGTGCGAAACGTTACAGCAGATTGATCTTCACTTTCTCTCTCTCATATCGAGATCTGCACATGCGGGATTATCGTCTCTCCCAGCCCAAACTAGGCCAGATCTCTTCAAGATGTCTTCATGAAGTTGTTCACGACAACCTCCTCTCCGACCTCCAACTAGAATCACATCAAACGGGGTAGTATCTTTTAGTTTTGATTTTTACTTTCTTTTCATGTTTTTACACATGTATGCATGAGTTAGGATTCCTCCTTCTCCTCTTCCATGATTTCTCCCCATGCATATTTCTCCCCATGTTTTCCTACTACCCAAGGGGTTTATAAACCACCCCCCAGGTCCGTTCCCTCCATTCTCCATCTTTCTTCCATTTAAGAATTGCTACTACACTTAACATAGTCTAACAGGGTTTTATTTTTGTTTTCGTTGTTTTGGCAGGCACCCAAGCGAAGATCCACGAGCGGCTCTTGTCCTCTGGCCGACCGGAGGGCAGGAAGGAGGTCCCATCCATCATCTCCCGCACAGAAGAGAACGCGATGGTGTAGGGTGACGCGTCAGCTAAGGGTGACGCGATATCAGCACCGTCGCGGCAACCATGACGACCGCGACATAAGGTACACCCCCGTTCTCTCTCCTTTTCCTAGAGTAGTTAACCCAGACATTTCTCTTCTCATTAGGCAACTCTCTAGGTGGCGATCACATCCTATTTTCCATGCTATCATATTTGGTATTCATGTTTGTGTTGAGGGGGGTACAATCCCTGTGATTACAGTTGTCTATTGTTCCATGGCTGTTGAGGTTGTTGATTGAAGGGTGACCTACCTACCGGGTCTTGAGGATTATTGACTACACCTACTTGCTCATTAGTTGGACCCCTTCGGTGACAGGACCCTGTGGCTTCTTGGGATAACGGGACTTCAGGGTTTCAAACATAGAATGGATGGGCGAGTCCTTAAGTTGGGTCTGAATGAAGCGGGCCGGCTGTATAGTTGGTGCATTGTGGTGATGTCATTCATGGCTAAAATGGCTCGATAGGTTGGTGTGGCATTGGCAATTATCAACTTAACATTTTCCTCCTCAGGCATGGGGCAACAGACCTTTGCAGCTAGGGAACGCCACCGGTCAGCATAGACCGCAAATTCCTCATCGGCTTCATCTTTTCAGCTACTAAATCAACAAAAGAATATTCAGGTCCGACCCGATCTTGAAACTGCTGCAAAAATCTCTCTTGGACAATTTGAAAATCCTCGGCTTCCTCAGGGGGTAAAGATTAAACCCTCGAGGGCTGATCTGTCTAATGACTTATGAAATAATTATGCCATGAGGTGGCGGTCGTACTTATGTGGGGCTGATTCATAGACAAAATCCTTGAGATGCACATAGGGGTCGCCTACCCCAGAATATTGCCGGTAGACAGGGAGTTCCGACTGGGTGGGACCCGGAGGTGTTGGAAGGAAGGAAGGGGCATATCGGCGGCCTTTTCGTGGGTCCAATTGCCTCTGGGGTCATGAAGTTCCCTCTTCATAGACGTCCACTCTATAAGAAGTCAGAGGGAGACAGTGGTGAGCGGGAACAAGGGAGCGGGATTGCTCCAAGGAGTAGGACCTCTCACTGGGAAAAGAAGCAGGTTCGGCCTGATAAAATGAGGAGACTGGAGGGGATTTGGGCCGAACCTCCTGTGCCTGAAAGTAATTGGGCTCAAAAAAGTGAATAGCCTGCGGACGAAGGGGAGTAGGATCCGCCACCGTGGAGGGGACATGTAACGTCGCGCATTTTTCGGATCCTTGTGGATCTTGTGTTCAGCGCTTGTGAGGCCAATGTGTGGCCAATGTGACTTGTGTTCGGTGTGCGCGTGCATTTTTTGGGCTTACTGGGCTGATAGTTTGGGCCTACAGCACCCCAGGGTTATCTATCTGTGATCGCGACAGCAGGGGATGTCACATTCTGAACGGACACACTTGCCCGTCACGTTCTTGTTGCCGCTTTGTGGCGCTGAACGTCTGCATGTGCACCACGTGTCGAGAGCTGGGCGACCTACGAATGTCAGCCTTGAGAAGGCGACTCCCAGGTCCGTCGCGATCAGTCGCGACGGAACATCCGTCCGCGTTCTCAACCGCAAACGCAGCCTAAACCCTGCTGGCCAGAACAGAGCACAGCATGCTCTGTTTGGCCAGGGGGAGGTGCTGCGTGGGTTTCCTGGGGTGATTTGGCGTGGAAGCTTGTGGAGAGGTGTGTTCTCACCGCGGGAAGCTCATGTGGAGCGGGAGAAACGCCGAGGGATTGCCGTACTGCGCGTTCTTCGTGGAGGTAGGGTGACTTCTCCTATTTTTCCGGGCTGTGGATTGTGTAGGAGGGTGGTTTGATCAATTATTTGCTTTCCTAACTATAGATACCATGACTAGGGACTCACAAAAGCATGAAAAACATGAATTAAGGGTGGTTTGCATAGCATAGAATGGTAATCCGTGGAGAGGATCCCGGATTAGGGTTCCTGCCTGTAAAGGCGACGGAACCCCCTGTCGCAATCTGAATGCGACAGGTCGACCCGTCGCGTTCAGGTGGGGAACGCGACATGTTTGTGCATCGCGTTCATGTGATGAACGCGCCACATCGGGCCGCCGTCGGTCTGAAGGCGACACAGGCCCATGTCGCGACCACAGTCGAGTGGTCTGAATGTGCATAACTTATGTGATATGATTATTTGATTCTTATTATTCGATGTATTTGGTAATACCGTGTGGTGCATTGGCACCCGTGGCGCTCTGGGAGCGCATGTTTTCGAGGCTAGCATGTTGGTTACGTAGCTAGCTAGTGGTTTGTGTGTTGGCGTGGTATGCACGCGAGTTGCACTGTGATCACGTGTTGTGGACAGTCGGTACTCGTGAATATTGTTGGATTTCACATGGTTTGTGCAGTGCGCACGTGGTTTTGTGTGCGTGGCAGGTAGTACGATGCCTACTGTGGTTACCTCTCTAGTTGGGTGCCCCAGGTTCTCTGTGAGCCAGGCTGTTAGTTCGGGGCTTGTTCCGGTACTTGTGTGTGTACCGTCGAGGTTTGTGTCGTCTGTCCTGGACACCCTCACTCCTTTGTTTGAGTTGTACGTCCGGCTGAGGGAAGACGACAGTGGACAGTGACTCTTGAGTTTTTTTTTAGTCACTTGTAGCGTGCTCTTAGTTGGGGGTACGGACACCAATAGTCGACACTGGTCCCTAGCTAGTCCTTTCCAGTGCCTCACTCTAGAGTGCTCCGGCCAGAGACCCTAGAGGTGCCAGGCATGGGCCTACGGTTGTGTACCCGCAGGAGTGGTGTTTAGTTAGTCTCCACAGTTGTTTGACTTTTCCACGTGGAGCGGCAGCTGGACCTTTCGTTCGTGGCTGCGAGACTGAGAGGTAGTCCTATGTTTGTTTGTCCGAGTCTGTTACTGGTGTCGCGAACCAGTTTACGTGACTCGAGTGTGGCGGTCTCTACTTTAGCTCGTACACGTGATTGAGTTTTGCCGTTTATTTATTTATTTCGTTTAATATAGGCGGAAAATGGTAAATATATTTATTGCTTTAATAACCTGCATGGTTGTGTTATAAATTGCTAGTATAGTTTACTGCTTCCGTACTTGTATATGGTTTGCTCGAGTTGGGGGAGTTACCTACTGAGTCAGTGACTAGTGAGGCTCACCCCTACTCCCCACAGCCAAGGGTGAGGAGGAGGTTTCGTTACCGTCTTCCAGTTCGGGCCCGCATCGCAGCGGTGATGGGCCAGCGCCTCCAGCAGTGTAGTTTCTTTCCTCAGTTGTACTAGTTTACCTCGGGGTATGCCCCAGCTCCTGTACTTCTTGTACTTTTGTTGAAATTTGGCTATGTAAATCTTGTACATTATATATAGTAAATCATATATGTGATCAAGTGTGTTCCTTTCTATTTTTCACGGACTCATGTATGGTATCCCTTGCCTTGGGGCTACGGCCCGTTCGCAAGAGGCGGACTCGGATCAAGTTCGTTAATGGTTTAACGGGCTTGAACGGGCGTTCCGTCACAGGACATGTCACAGAGGCAGCAAGGGCAAGGAGGCTGCCTGCTGGGCCGAGTTATGAGAGGGTGGAGATAGGGGACACTTGCCTTTGGCAGCGGCCAGAAATTCCTGAACTTGGTCCGGGTTCGTGGGGGGGGAGAAGGCTGCTGAACTGCATGTGTGGTCCATCCGCCCCAGGAGGAGAAGGGGGGCGGGACTGACCGTCACAGCAGTGGGAGGCTGGATATGCCCTGAGGGGCGGGCCGCGGAAGGCTGGGCCACATCCTCGAGAAGCCCAACGGGCAAAGAGTCACCGATAAGGGCACGGAAGTGATCCATACCGAACAAGGGATTGTGATATACAACAGTTGGAGGGGACTAACTCGAGAGACCTAGACAACGACTCATACACAGCCCCTGAATAGTTAGGGGAGACGACACAATTACCAAGCAAGCCCTAGACTCTAACTCACAAGAAAGGATTGTAAGATAAAAAGGGGTGTGCCAAACAAGCACTCAAGTTGTCATGATTACTATCAAAATTTTAGGGTTCACACTTAACCTTTAATGGATTGATTAATGAAATTACACTCGATCAAATGGGACCCTAATAGGTAAGCACTCAAGTACTCCAGTGACACTAAGGGGACACACAACTCACGCGTAAGACGGCCTAAGCTAGAGAGTACAATGGGTACAACCAGTCCGGCAACCGCAACGTGCGTACGGCCACGGGGACTTATGGAGGCCCTCGGTAGTAGGCCTTGGTCAGCCCACGAGTGCTCGCGGGTGAGAGGGTCTCCACTACCAAGGAGGACACCTAATCTACACGAAGCAGAAGTGTATGCATGAGCCTATGTGCACCAAGGTGCATGTAATGTCTACCCTAAACTAACACAGAGTCACTGACAAGCCTCGGTTGAAGTCGCGACGACCAGATCCATCGCGACTTTATCGCGACTGGAGATCCAGACACGATACAAACCGACTGCAGAGACCTACAGCCACATACACGCAAAGGGCAAACAGACTAATCCAAAGTGCAACTCAAGCATGGAAGATAATAAACAACACAGCAAGACTCACTAAACACAGAGAAACCGACACATGGCTCAAAAGCAGTAACATACAATGTGTACCTAACAACGCGTCCTCCAACTCCGACGCGGCAATGTCACGGCCGCCCGACCCAGCACGACCGCACCCGGAAACAAACAATGAAACTAAACGAAAATCCGAACCCTAGCAGGATTCTAACATGGAGAATCGCGAATACACATGAACAAACATCATGGATATCATATGGAAGCATTCTCAGAAGAGGAACAGGGTGAAGAGAAGGGGAGGAGTGCATACCTGTAGTCACGTCCGCCCTTATGGATGTGATAGTGTCACGACCACGCGATGCGCCGAGTTCAGAACAGAGAGTAGGAGGACAGAAAAAACACAGAAATACACCTAACAGGGTTCTATCAAACACATGAACACATCATAATGGCAGGCAAACAAACAAAATCGATGAGGCTAGCCTTGAAGGTCCCACCGTGATCGCCAAAAGGTGTAATCACGGGGTTGCGCACCCCTCAAAACACGCAACATGTTTTAAAATCAACTTAAAATAGCATGGAAATAGGATGTGTGATCGACACCTAACAAGTTGCCATGAATAGAAATTAGACTAAGCTAACATTTCTAGGAATAGGAGGTGAGAACAGGGCACTTACCTTTGTCGCAACGAGTCTCCCCGTCGCGATGTTGTTGATGTCGCGACGTCCAACTAGGGTGCGTTCCTCGTGTCGCAACGCCAACACCTGCCGCGTTCTCTACAGTGCGGGAGAAAACTTGGGTGGACCTTCTTCCTGCCCTCCGGTCAGCCAAAGGGCAAGAGCTCCTCGTCAAATCGTGCTTATGTGCCTGCCAAACAAAGAAACAAACAAATAAACTCTGTTAGACCATATTTATGTGTATATCTATCCAAAAATGAAGTAAAGAGGGAGAGCATGGAGGGAACGAATCTGGGGTGGTTTTAAACCCCTTGGGTGGTATAAAAACGTGGGAAGAAAGAGGGAAATGCGTTTCTGTAACACCTCTCCCAACCGCACACATACATATACATATCACATAACTTTTGATCGGAAGAGGGGTTACGCTGACAAATTTCATTATGGGCAGACAAATCCGTGAAATACATAAAACTGGCAAACCATTCCACAAAGGCATCTTTGAACATATTATACATCACAAGGTAACAAAGTATTAATACTCATTATTTACATAAACCAAGCTTCTTCTCTCTAAAGTTTTATTAGTACAACAAAATCTCTCATTAGACTATGCTATTCTTCTCCATTTCTTCATCTTCCGCAGCAGAATTGAGATTCATCTGTAGCTGAGATTATACACACCTTCAATCTTAAAGGGTTGGAGGAAACAAAGGCATGAGTCGGAGGACTCACTAGGTGAAAGTAAGCGCATATGGATCAAAAACACATTTGCTCATGAATTTCATACTTAACAGAAACTATAGCTCAATTTGATTTCATAACGAGCTCAAACAAATTCAGAACAAGAGTCATATATGTCTTTCAAAGTTCATATCATAACTTGATTTAGAAACGAATTGACAGGCATCATATTGCTCTCAAGAGGTTACTAAATACGTAAATATATCCTCAGTGCCTAGGCGATTCCAGCACCTTGGATCTTGTTCATTGCGCAAGAACGGGGTTTATTACCCCCATCGTCAGTCCATTGACTTGGATTTACCTACAAACTGTCGCCCACAGCTGATCACAAGTGACTGGTGCTATCACAAGTGATCCTAAACCCTCTTTAAAGAGAACACTGTCTTCAGATCATAAGTTACATTTCATGAGCACAATAGGATAGAAATTCAAGGTAGTTTTGATTGAAGATTAATCAAATCATCTTGGTAATAAAGTAGTTTAGAGTCCATGAAAATGAAATAACAACTTGTGGGGTCAATAATACAGAGTCTTCAGAGGATGGGACAAGAATAGGTGCTGAAAACATAACAGGGCAGTATCTGTTGACAATAAACGATAGGCTGATACGTACATGAATAGCAATTGAGTACAGCAGGAATAAAAGAAAAGACCTATCTTCATTCCATCATCATCACACATTCCATAGTCTATATAGCAAGAGAAAGATATGACAATGTCCACATTATTACAATTTCAAATGAAATACATTGTCTATTACATTGTCCATGCAAATAACATTATTCATACTATGAAATAAAGTAACTACTAAAAAGTCTCCACAAGCAACTACTCCTCCAGTTGCCGGATTTAGCCCTCCAAAGATCTAGTTTTCTCACAGGGTTCTAGGGTTTCACAAAGATCAAAAGACATGATCCGGCCGAACCAAGGTGTTTTTATAGAGCTGGGTAGGTTGGGTACGCATTAGGGTAGGTCTCCTACAGTTAGGATGGGTTTCCTAAACTGGAACCGGGAGAAACGCAGGCGTTATCAAATCTGAAACCGTCACAACACTGGGAACTTGGCGTCCACCTATGGTGCCGCCAACAGGGGGATTGGCGTCCATCGATCTGGACGCCAACTCCTCTGGCCCAGGCAGTCGGCGGCCAGCATGTTGCCGCCAACTGGGCATCTTGGCCAGAACAGAGTCATACATCAAAATAAATGTATAATTACATCACAACAATTTAATGTATACAGAAATAATTAAACATACATTCACCATATAAACTACATGCATTTCATACTATTTATTTAAACATAATTTGTACAAATCTTAATTAAGGATAATATGCACAAAACAACATACATATATGTATGTACACAACGTAATTACATACAACATGCATGGGTTTAAATAAATATAACATGTACGTCAACAACTAGATAATGCATGCACATTTAAGATATATTACATACACAAATAACCTTACGTGTACTTACAAGATATATAGCAGTACTTACCTATCATATGCTCAACCTTACTTAAATACAACATGCACAATATTATTTAAGTACAATATACATTATAAACAATTTGATGAGTACAGAATTAGATAGATATCACATGCACAAGATAAACATACATATATACATATGTACAAAGCATAATTACATACAATATCTATGGAATAAGTAGTATAATATGCACATTATTGTTAAGATGCAATATGCATAAAGTTAATTATATTGATGATATCATGCCATCAGCTAATATTAGTCATCTTCACTCTCGACCGCTTATGGGTTCATCTTCGCCTAAAACTGACGAGCGTGGCTACTCTTGTGGTTTTCCTCACAACGGTCGTGGTTGTTGAGCAACTACCCCTAAGTCTTTAAATAATAATTTTGCTATGACAAATCTTTAATACATATTTTGCTTCTACCATGAAAAATCTCTAAATATGTATTTTCCATAATATAGATATATCACAAAAATTTCTAAACAGATGCAATACCCAAAAGTTTCTAAGGCACAGACTATCTCTATAGCCTACTGAATTCGATTGATGTATTCGACTAATTCGATTCATTCAGAAACTCAGCCACAAGTCTTGAAAATCTTTCTAAGTCCACAACGTTACACTGTATTCGACTCATACAGTCGAATGTCTTTTACACTGTATTCGACTCATACAGTTGAATGTCTTTTACAATGTATTCGATTCAAGACTTCGACTCACAGTTAAACATCATTCGACTCACCACCTCGACTCATAGTCTTACACTACATTCGACTGATGGTTGCTCTATTGTAGTCGATTTACATAGTTCCCAATGTAGTCAAATCATGCTTACTTCTTAAATCGAATTACCTATTCTACTGCATTCGACTACACTGTTAGTTCTGTACTTGTACTTGTTGTTAATTCTACCTGTCAGGAAATATTTCTATTAGTTCTTTGTTGAATCTTAAACTTCTTAAGTATAAAATCAGTGACAAATTTCATGATCATTATTTTAATATATTTCTTCTGACGAAATTCAGTACATTCAAAATTATGCAAAACATTCTTTGCAATTTATTTCTAGTCTTACAGTTTTAGTGTCCTTTGCCTCAATCTATATCTTCTAAGAGACACAAAGCATTTATGTAAGTTTCAGACGCATGGCTTCTGACCATCTCACCTACCACTGTCAGACCCATACTTTACCTTTTTGTCTGTCTGCTTTATTTTCTACAATGACTAAGAATACTAGGTTTCATATTGTTTGTTGTACTCCACTGACCACCTACCACAAAGGTATGGAGATGCTTTTGTCTTTGTCTTGTCCTTGCTAAACAGGCATTCATTGGAGCACATGTCTGGCATGGGTTGCTCAGCTCAAGACTTTAAATAGCCTATCTTCTAGCTATGGCAACTGCTCCTATTTCTGAAGACCTTGGAAGGAGACAAAATTCATGGCCCTTCGGATAAAACTTCCATGATCCAAAGGATCCCCAAGACTATCTCCAAACGGTTAAGAACACAACAGCCATCTTACTCCAACGGCTATCTTCTCCAAACGGCTAGTTTTTGAAGACTATAAAAATTGAAGAAAGCTCTTGAAGAAATACAACAAGACGCATAGTGTTCAACACAATTCCTTGAAAGCTCATCTTGCATTCTTCAAGCTCTCTCAAAGCCTTCCTGCTCAAGTTCTTGTTTGAGAGAATCTCTTCAGAAATTCTGTTCTGAAGATCTATCTTTAGGTGGCAACTGTAATTGCTTTTACTTCAAAGTCCACCCAAGTAGCTTCAGCTAGGATTTAGATTGAACTCCTTATCTTTCAATCCTGCTGGAAAGTGTGTGTTCTGTGCTCATTCTTGAGGCAAACACACAAGAGTTTCTTCCTTCATTTCTGTTGTAATTTCTGCAGAAGTTTGATTCTGCATTGCCCCTCCTGTAAAGGGAAGGCCTTTGGTATAAGGCAGTCTTGTTTACCCCTGTTTTAGGGAAGACTTGCTTTGGAGCAAGTGGGTGTTGTAATTTCCTCTCAAGGGTGAGAGAAGGCCAAATTGATTGGCAGTGTAGTGAAATCTCAAGTGGTTGGCTTGAGGACTGGATGTAGGACTTCCATGTGGGAAGGGCCAAACCAGGATAAATCTCTTGTGCAATTTTCTGTGTGATTGTTTTCCGCCAAGTTCACACTTGAATCACACACACCACACCAAGTACTAACACATCTACTTAGTGTTGTGTTTTTCAGAAGAATTTTGAAAAGTTAGAAAGTCATATTCACCCCCCCTCTAGGACTGTGAATCTGTCATTTCGATCCAACAAGTGGTATCAGAGCGAGGTCTTCTCAGAAGAATCCCAAAAAGATTTGAGAAGAAATGGCATCTGAAGCTCACAACTATGAAGGCCAATCGGTTTCAAGGCCACCATTCTTTGATGGTAAAGATTATCAATATTGGAAGATGAGGATGGAATGCTTCATCAGAGGTATTGACTTCGACCTCTGGCAGGTAATAGAACAAGGTGAGTTTTAAGTCCTTGCAGAATCCTCTTCTGGTGCTATTTGTATTGCTGACAAAAGAAATATGTCTTAAATTATAAGGCAAAAAATTATCTATGTTGTGCTTTATCTAAAAGAGAGTTTAATAGATTATCAGCCTGTAAAACAGCAAAAGAAATGTGGATAAGCTACAAGTTACATATGAAGGTACAGATAGGGTTAACAAACTAGAATAGATATACTAGTATCTCAATATGAACAATTCAAAATGCTTCCAAGTGAAAATATAACACAAATGTACAACAATTCTCAAATATAATTGTAGGATTAAGTGCCTTAGGGAAAAATCTAACCAATGAAGAAACAGTTAGAAAGATATTAAGATCTCTAACAAATGTATGGACCCCTAAAGTCACTGCCATAGAGGAAGCCCATGATCTCACTGAATTGTCCATTGATAAATTAATAGGCTCTCTCATGGCACATGAAATAAATATGGAAAGATTTTCTGAAAGCTCTTCAAAGAAGAAAATTTCAAATGCTCTAAAGATTGCAGATTCTTCTTCATCTGAGGACTCCAAAGAAAAATCAGATGACAGTGATGATGAGGCTATGCTCTCAAGGAAATTACAAAGAATTTTGGCTAAGAAGAAGAAGTTTGGCTCAAGAAAGTTCTTCAAGAAAGAGAAAAAGAAAGAGCCAACCTGTTATGAGTGCAATCAGCCGGGACATTACAAATCTGAGTGTCCCAGACTCAAAAAGAAGGACCAAGCAGAAAAGTCAGAAAAGAAGAAGGGCAAAGAAAAGAGATTCAAAAAGTTCAAGAAGAAAGCTATGGCAGCAACATGGGATAATGAAGATGCTACCAGCTCAGACTCCTCCAGCTCAGAATCTGAAGAAGAAGAAAAGGCAAATCTAGCCTTCATGGCAGGACTAGAACAGGTAAATTCTGAAACATCTTTTACTTCCTGCTCAGAATCTGATTCAGATAGTCTAGAGGATGCCTTCAATGAACTTTATGAAAAATATAATCTGTTGTAAAGCAAATAAAAATAATCAAGCTAAATTTGTTAAATCAAGAAAAGAGCAATACCTTTCTTAAAAATGAGGCTGAAAGGTTAAAGAAAAATTCAACTGAAACTAAAAGAGCTAATGAACTTTTATGTGAAGATTTGAAAAATAAGAATAACAAAATATTAGAATTAGAATCAAATCTAAGAGAACTGAAGAATGAAGAGAATTTGCAAGAAGAAAATAGTTATCTAAGAGCCACTTTAGATAAAATAACTACTTGCAAAACTTCATTATTTGTAGATCTGAAAGGTGCCAGAAAAGGAAAAAGGAAATATGGAGTAGGATACACACCCCACAAAATGAAGAACATATTATTCATCCTAAAGTATATCCAACTCCTAAGTTTGTAACAGAGGATGATATAAAAAATACCAAAAGGGTAAATCAACATGCTTATAAACAAAAACAAAAATACAGTAGAAATATACACAAGAAAAATCCTTTTGATCTATGTTGTACACATTGCAACCAACTAGGTCACACAGTTAGCACATGCACTACTAGAAACTTAAGATGGATTCCTAAAACTAACCATCAAGGACCCAAGAAAGTTTGGGTACCAAAAGTTAAAACTTAGCTTTGTTTGCAGGGTCGGCTGAGGGCATCCAAATGGTATTTGGATAGTGGATGCTCAAGGCATATGACAGGTGATAGGAAGCTATTTACAAGTTTTAGAGAAGAATCTGGTCAAGTTACTTATGGTGACAATGGAAAAGGAAAAGTGCTAGGTGTGGAACTATTGGTACTAAATAAAAAGATTTAATTGAAGATGTCATGTATGTAGAAGGTCTCAAGCACAACCTGATCAGTATTAGTCAGTTATGTGATAAAGATCATCTAGTAAGTTTTCAGAATGATAAGTGTGTAATTCTGAAGAACAACAAAAAGGTCTTTGAGGCACAAAGAATAAAGAATTTATACACATTGCAACTGGCAGAATTAAAAGAAGTAAACCTTTGCTTGGCAACCACTAAAAGTGAAGAATCTGATTTGTGGCACAGAAGACTTGGTCATGCAAGCACTTCAGTGATCAAGAAATTATTAAAGCATGATCTGGTTGAGGGTCTTCCAAGATGAAAATCAAAAAGTCTGGAATTTGCTCAGCATGTGCAAAAGGTAAACAGACAAAAACCTCATTTCAGTCCAAGACAATTGTTACAACTTCCAAGCCCCTGGAATTGATTCACATGGATTTATTTGGACCTATGAGGACAGTCAGTCTTGGAGGAAAGATCTATGGCTATGTATTAGTTGATGATTACTCAAGATATACTTGGGTGTTTTTCTAGAAGCCAAATCTGAAGCTTTTCAAGCCTTTCTGAAATTCAGCAAAATTGTTCAAAAGAATCAAAAATTTCAGATTACCAGTATCAGGTCTGATCATGGAGGAGAATTCAAAAATGAAGAGTTTCTGGAATTTTGTGAAGAAAATGGAATTGAACACAATTTCTTAGCTCCCAGAACACCTCAACAAAATGGTGTAGCAGAAAGGAAGAATAGAACATTACTAGATATGGCCAGAACTATGCTAAATGAGTATAATCTACCAAAGTACTTCTGGGCAGAAGCAGTAAATACAGCTTGCTACATTATCAACAGATGCATGATCAGACCCATCCTGAAGAAGACTCCTTATGAATTATACAAGGATAAGAAGCCCAACATCAGTCATCTTCGACCTTTTGGCTGTAAGTGTTTTCTAAATAATGGTAAAGACAACTTAGGAAAATTAGATGCTAAAAGTGATGAAGGTTTTCTGTTAGGGTATATCTCAAAACCTAGAGGATATAAAGTATTTATAGAAGAACACTAAATATAGAACAAACTGTACATGTTTTATTTGATGAAACTAACCCTTCTATCAAAAGGATAGAAGAAGAAGAAGATTGTGTTGATGATCTTTGCAGGGATCTTGAAAAGACTTCTCTTGAAGGAGAACAAAACAAAGATGAAGAATCAGAACATCCCCCACTAGAAGATCTCCAACAACAAGAAGAAACACAAGAAGAACTACCTACAGAATTAAGGTACCACAGGATCATCCTAGAGGAAATATCATAGGTAATCCTCAAGATAGGTAAGAACAAGAGGTATGCAAATCCAAGTGATTTCTCTGCATTAGTTTCACAGATTGAGCCTAAGACAATCAATGATGCACTGGATGATGAATCTTGGATCCTTGCTATGCAAGAGGAACTTAATCAGTTCCAACGCAGTGAAGTTTGGACCCTTGTGCCTAGACCTACTGACCATCCAGTTATTGGAACCAGATGGGTTTTAAGAAACAAAATGGATGAATCGGGGTAATTATCAGGAACAAGGCTAGACTTGTTTCTCAAGGATACTCCCAAGAAGGCATAGACTTGATGAAACCTATGCTCCAATTGCTAGATTAGAGGCAATCAAATTTTATTAGCATATGCTTGCTCTCTTAATATTAACTTATTTCAGATGGATGTTAAAAGTGCTTTTCTGAATGGTTTTATAAAAGAAGAAGTGTATGTTGAGCAACCACCTGGATTTGAAGATACTAAAAATCCTAATCATGTTTTCCGTTTAAGAAAGCACTATATGGCTTGAAGCAGCTCCAAGAGCTGGTATGAAAGACTAAGTGCTTATCTTATATCACATGATTTTGCAAGAGGAAAAGTAGATAGTACTTTATTCATAAAGAAATTTTCAAATGGAATCCTACTTGTACAAATCTATGTTGATGATATTATCTTTGGCTCTACTAATGAATCACTCTGCAAATTCTTTGAAAATCTAATGCAAGTGAATTGAAATGAGCATGATGGGTGAACTGAATTACTTCCTTGGCTTGCAAATTAAGCAAACCAAAGAAGGGACTCACATCTGTCAAACCAAATACATATCAATTTGCTTATCAAATATGGCTTTGACAAATGTAAGCCTTTAGGTACACCTATGAGCTCAGGCATTAAGCTAGATAGTGATCCTCTTGGTAAAAGGTAGATCAAAAGATCTATAGAGGAAGGATAGGATCACTGCTCTATCTTACTGCAAGTAGACCAGACATAATGTTCAGTGTTTGTTTATGTGCAAGATTCTAACTGATCCTAGAGAATCTCATGTTCATGTTGTTAAAAGAATTTTTAGATATCTTATTAATTCAAGTAATTTAGGTCTATGGTATCCCAGATGCTCAGAATTCAAGTTAATTGGATATAGTGATGCTGACTATGCTGGATGCAAATTAGATAGAAAAAGCACCAGTGGCACTTGTCAACTTCTTCCAGAATGTTTAATATCTTGGTCTTCCAGAAAATAAAATTCAGTAGCTTTATCCACTACAGAAGCTGAATACATTGCAGTTGGAAGTTGTTGTACTCAACTGTTATGGATCAAGCATCAATTGGAAGACTATGGTCATCAGCTTCAAAAAATCCCAATGCTGTGATAATACAAGTGCAATCAATTGACCAAGAATCTAATCCAGCACTCAAGAACAAAGCACATTGAGTTTAGACATCACTTGATCAGGGACCATGTAAGTAATGGCAATATCTCTCTTGAATTTGTTTCCACAGAAAATCAATTAGCAGATATTTTTACTAAGCCCCTACCTGAAGATGGATTTACATCTATTAGAAGAGAAATAGGTATGTGCAATCCTGATTAAATTTGACTAAATTATCATGCTTGAAAAATGCTTGTGTGTATTGTCTGTAAAAAAAAAAGTATCCTGAAAAAATTCTAAGTCCCAGTCCTTCGACTTGTGCAGTCGACTCATGAAGAGTCAAGGCATTCGAATCATGTAGAGTTAAGGCAATCGATTCACTTAAGTTTCATGAAACGTCGCTTAATATTTAAATTCCGTAACTGACAACTAATTAAGGCGCCGTCTCTTCATGACGTAACGATCACATCCTCCCATCGCATTCGTTCAGCCTGAGATGAAGGACGGTTTTCCTCCAACTTTTATATAACAACTCTTTCACCCCTTTAGAAAGCACCCGTTTGAAATCTCTCTTCGACTCCTCTGTCCTCATCCGTTCTTCGTGCCTTCCTGCTCTCCGGCGAAGAACCTCCAGAAGCCCTCTGTGAAACCTCATCCTCTCGAGAGAAGGTAGGTTCTTTACCTTATTTCGAGTATATCTTCTCCTCCTTTGAAGGTTTTCTAAGTCTCCCTTTCGTCTATTGTCTAGATGGCATCTCCTAGGGCTCAAGTTTCCGTCCAACTCACTTCTGACCAACTCCAGAGACTAGCCAAGATCCCCATATGTTCTGGAAAGTCGGTTGAGTTCTCCCACCTGAGTGGAAACCTAGCTTGGGTAGAAGAGACCCTCACTGCAATGGGATGGACCAAGCTTTGTCAGATTTCTGAACCATTTGTGGCCAGTGCAGTCAGGTCATTTTATGCTTCCCTGAAAGTTTCGACTGGTAACACTGTAGTGGGCTATGTTAAAGGAACCAAAATCACTATCTCTGAAGAATATCTAGTGGAGCTTTTGGATTGTTCCAACTCCGGCCACTGCCTTAGTGAGTTTATCCCCTTAGAGAAGCAAAGTTGGGGATTATTGGGAGTCTGGGGACTTTGTGCAAAAGAGGTTTGCAAGTAATGAACTATCAGCAGAGAAGAGGCTAATCCACTCCATCATCTCCAATATCATTACCCCAGAGAAAACCCACTCCTCAATCACAGCTAGAGATGGGAACCTTCTCTTTTGGCCATTCAGAGGCATAGAGTCAACCTCCCAGCAGTTATTTTGGAGAGAATGATAGCAGAAAAAGACTTACAGAATCTCTCCCTTATGGATCCTTGCTTACCATGATTTTTAAGAAGCTCTCTGTGGATCTGTCTGAGATGTGCCTATGAGCACTAAGGAAAGATTGGGCTCATTACTCTCAGAAGGAGTCACTACTCTTGGTTGGAAAGAAGCAGAACTTATGGTATAAGGACTCAGTCCCGGAGTGTGAGCATGAAGTTTATCCAGATGAGCCCCTAGTCTCTCTTGCTCACCCAAGATATTCCTGCTTCAAGTATTCAAATTAAAGCCCCACCAGTTCCAGCAATCCCAGATGTTTTTGTTCAGCCTCCTGAACCCATTGTAGAGCAAGTTGCCCAACCAGTTATCCCTCCTGAAGTACCAACTGAAGATGCTCAGCTTCCTGCCTCCTCCTCTCTTCCCAAGCAAGATGCTCCCTCTGAGACTGTACATGAAGTCTTAAGAGATCTTAGAGGTAAAGGGATTTTATCTGAAGATGTTCCTGTTTCTCCAATGGAACATATTTTTGAAGAGAGAGAGACCTCCTACTCCCCATCTCAGTTTGAGACCCGGCCAAGGTCTCAGGGGGAGAGTGGCAACAGTCTTAGCACCATTTTAGAGCTTGTCAGAACCCAACAAGAGAATCTTCAGTCCTCCTATGAAAGTTGAAGTAGATGTCAGTTTGACAGTTTGGCTGATGAGGTAAAGCAGATTAAAGATCTTATGCTTCAGTTTGTGTGCCAGCAAGGCACTCCCAATCCAGCAGGCCAGCTCCCTCTCAGCAGCAAGAAGAAGTACCTTCTGCTCAAGAGCCGCAGCATCAAGATCAAACCCAAGAAAACCTCCTGAAAATCAAGAGCTTGAGCAACCAGTAGAAAAGATCAAGAGATCCAGGCTGACCAGCAGCACATGTCTGATGAAATCCAGCAGCCCCTTCACCAGCAACAGCAAGTCTCTGAGCCTCAGTTAGCAGTGGTGGTTTATCAACCCCCTGAAGAGCAGCAGCAGCAGCAAGAGTCTGTGGCTGATCAGCAGCCAGCAGTAGCAGCAGCAGAAGAAGAAGTGTCCCTAGGCAAGAGACCCCTGAAGCCTCTCTTGAGGTCCACACCTTCAAGAGAAAATTTAAGAGAAGGCTGATCAAGATGGCAATCCTATCCGTCCTTCTCCATCTCCTTCCAGGCCTAGCTCACCTGCCCCTCCAGTTGTTAATCCTCCAGAAGTTACTCCTGCAGCACCCTCTCCACTGCTCCCTCTACCTCAGTTCCTGAGGTATCTTCTCCAGATATGCCTCCCCCAAGCATCCCAGTAGATCCATCCTTGAAGGACATCCATTCTCCATCTACCCCTTGCAATACCAACCCAATCCACTCAAGGAGGTAGCATAACCCTGTCCACCCAACCTCCACAGTTTTATTCATCTCTGCCAACTGTTCCAAACCGGGTTCTCAGAAAACCCATTGTAAATAATTGAAATGGTTCCCAGCCTCCAACTACCAGCTTCCCATCATCCCAAATGGGAGACAAAGCAGCTTTACTTCTTCCTCCATTGGTATGCCTTTGTCTACCATTCTCCTCAGTTCATGGCTCTATTCAGATAATACCTTCAAATTAGAGCCTTTCTTGAAATCCATAACATGCCAGGTTTCACTTTTGAACACTGGCTTCCAACCTTAATCAAACTTCCCAGTTTCCATCTCTGAACTTCAATTTGTTTCTCAGAAGAGTCACTATCTGACTCCTCAAGAGTTTGTTGATCTCTACCCTGAGGAAGCCATGAGATTTCAGGAAGCCCAATCCCAGAACCACCACCTCAAAATCTATACACATATCTCCCTCCAGTTTCATGACCTCTTTGCCACTCTTCTTAGATATTCTCAGGCCAAATATACTGCAATGAAAGCCTTCAATTTTGAGAGGTTCAACCTTGGTCTGCATGATGTCTCAAGAGGCCAATATGATATGCTGATCAGAGGTCAAAGGCAAGTGGTTCCTTCAATGACAGCAGCTTTGTTACCTGATCTCCATCCACCCCTTGTAGGAGCTGTTCTCTATAGAGGCCCCTTTGCTGATACCCTCTATAACAGATTCCTCCGGATTTCTACAAGGTTCAAGATCAAGTACAAGTCCAAGCTCAGTTTTCAGAGGTTCATCCTTCTTCACATACCCAAATTTCAGAAGAACCTTCTTGATCTCCAATTAAGCTTTGCTGAGTCTGAACGGTTCACTCCTGATCAATGGAGAAAGCTTATCCAGATCATCATGCTCAGTGCCAGAAAATGAAACTCACTCTCAATGAGTATCACTCCAAGAGCCTCCTAGACCTGAGAAAGCACATAGGCCTCAAATGGGCACACAGATATTTGTACTACTATCAGGCCAAGGATGCAGCTCTCTCGATGGTCTCCACTGGAACATCACTCTCCATGAGTTCTCTCCCTGGCATTTACTAAGAAGTTACTCCCCTTCAAATCAAATATGTCATGGATCCAGAAAAGGCTAGCCTCAAGCGCGCTTTTTACAGAAGGCGCCACATCAACTCTGAAGAAATTGCCTTTCACCAGTCCAACTACAATGTGGACTCTTCAAAGTTTGACCATATTTTTCCCACCAATGAGCTGAAGCTTGGAACTTATTGAGCCATTCCTGGCTAAGATTCCCCTGCTCTCTATCTCTCCCAGCTCTACCAAACTTAAAAACATTGTGTTGTTTATCCTTTTTTTCTGTAATTTGCTTCAATTTTGCTCCAGACACTTATTTCTTTTTCTAAATGAATGAATTTACTACTCTCTCATTTTTATTGTCTGATTGTTATCCTTTATGTTAATGCCACAAAGGGGGAGAAAAGAAAAGGTAGCTACTCAGTCTTTCTCAATATAGCGAAATTTAATGATATATCAGGCTATCAGCTACCATTTAAGATTTTTTTGTCATTAACAAAAAGGGGGAGAATTGTTGAGCAACTACCCCTAAGTCTTTAAATAATAATTTTTCTATGACAAATCTTTATCATATTTTGCTTCTACCATGAAAAATCTCTAAATATGTATTTTCCATATATAGATATATCACAAAAATTCTAGACAGATGCAATACCCAAAATTTTCTAAGGCACAGACTATCTCTATAGCCTACTGAATTCGATTGATGTATTCGACTAATTCGATTCATTCGAAAGCTCAGTCACAGTCTTGAAAATCTTTCTAAGTCCACAACGTTACACTGTATTCGACTCATACAGTCGAATGTCTTTTACACTGTATTCGACTCATACAATCGAATGTCTTTTACACTGTATTCGATTCAAGACTTCGAATCACAGTTAAACATCATTCGACTCACCACCTCGACTCATAGTCTTACACTACATTCGACTGATGGTTGCTCTATTGTAGTCGATTTACATAGTTCCCACTGTAGTCAAATCATGCTTACTTCTTAAATCGAATTACCTATTCTACTGCATTCGACTACACTGTTAGTTGTGTACTTGTACTTGTTGTTAGTTCTACCTGTCAGGAAATATTTCTATTAGTTCTTTGTTGAATCTTAAACTTCTTAAGTATAAAATCAGTGACAAATTTTGTAACGTCGCGTGCCTTTCGGATCCATGCGGATCATGTGTGTGTTGGTTGTGTAGGCCGTTGTGAGGCCAATGTGAGCTAGTTGTGTGGAATGTGTGATGTGAATGTGTGGCTTGAGCAGGTGAAGAGCAGGGTTGGTCCTGAAATGAAACAGGACCTGCTGCTGTTCAGTTGGAGTTGGCGGCCAGGAATGGCCGTTGACTGGTTGGCGTCCAGGTTAGTGGACGTTGACTGCTCGAACTTGGCGGCAGTAGATGTGGACGCTAAGGGTGGCGGTTGCTGTTGGCGGCATAGGGGTTGACGCCAACCTGAGAATTCTGCAGGTTATAGGCTCACCCGAGAGCAGTTCTCTCAGCTCACTCTCTTTCCCTCTTGCCCCAGCTTCGCGCCCCGGTGTCCCTGAAGCTTCTAACAGGTTCCAAAGAGTGGTTGGACAATCGTAGAACGCGTGGCGTGTTGGCCCTTTTGGTACGGCAGCAAGCAAACCTAGAGGGGGGGTGAATAGGTTTTTCTGAAATCTGAAATAGAATCTTAAACACAGAAAATAACACTTGAAAGCTTGGTTAGTTCAGTGTGATAGAGAGTGCAGTGCGGAAGCAAATAAACAATCACACAAGGACACAGGAGATTTATCCTGGTTCGGCCCTTCCCACATGGAAGTCCTACGTCCAGTCCCCAAGCAAACTCTTGGGATTTCACTAACCAAGGGTACAGTCCCCCTTATGGACCTTACAACACCCTGGATCCCCCACCAGGTCTTCTTCTCTTTCCCGGGCAAGAAGGCAGCCCACTTCTCTTACAGGTCAAGAAGCCAACCTCCTGGAACAAACCCCAGTGCGGTTCTGCTAGACACCAACCCCTAGCTGGGTTAACAACTGTATACAGTCCTACAGCTGGACACAGATCTTTCTTAGAAAGATCAGACTGAGAGACCTGACAAGATGAACACTCATGTAAAGCTCACAGTCCCAAACTCTCCCCAGATATACAATGATCTCGGAGAGAAACAGAAGAGAGAAAAGAAGACAGAAGGCTCGGAAGCTTGAATGCTTGAGACGCTTGATTGCTTCTTCTTGGCTCGGGCTCTTTCTCTCTTTCCTTGAGTGTATGTGGCGTGAAGGTGCTTCTCACAGATGTACACTCCTTCAAAGATATTCAAGAAAAGGCTCTTATTGTTCTTCAGCAGTGCTCCTTCTTTTATATGAGCATTTTGAATGGATCCGTTGAAGAGATCCGTTGGAGTTCTAACCGTTGCTCATCTCCTCTTCATTTGTCTTAATCAGACTCCGATGGTCTTTGATGTCTGTGAGCATAGAAGAGAGTGTTAGCATAAAAGAGTGTTTATGATAACGATGCATGGTACTGTGCTTCTGCTAACATACTGAAAATAGAGGTCATATCTTTTTGACAAGACTCTGAAATATGCATGCAGCTTTTTTGTCAGAAGATATTTGACTTTTCATTTAAGCGCCAAGCATATTTGAAATATAAAGCATCTGTGTTTGAACAGAATCCATGAAGAAATCGTTATGAGCATGACTTATGAAATCGTTATGTGAAGAGTCGTTGCTCATTTATACAAATCGATGTGAACAAATTGTTGTGAGAGCAAGTCGTTGCGCTCACTTATAGAATCGTTATGAGATCGATTTCTTACTAAATCAATGCGCTTAAAGAGAAATCGTTATGGCATCGACTTCTTAACAAATCGTTGTAAACACTTATGAAATCGTTATGGCATCGACTTCTTAACTAATCGTTATGGGAACGATTTCTTACCAAATCATTGCGCTCAAAGAAAAATCGTTATGGCATCGACTTCTTAACAAATCGTTGCGCTTACAGAAGAAATCGTTGCGAATGCTTATGAAATCGTTATGGGAACGATTTCTTATCAAATCAAATACGCTCAAGAAGAAATCGTTATGGCCACTTATCAAATCGTTATGGCATCGACTTCTTAGCAAATCGTTGCGGCGCTTGATACTTGGCACTTTAAACAGAAATCGATGTATATTGATTAAACATCGATTTTATCATTTTAGTGCGCCATATATTGCATCAATGAAAGACTTAGCATTTGCTATGGGATTGATGCGACACAGATGAAACAAAATATTCAATTTAAGTTACATCAAATTTTATTATCACCAAAATACAAGAACAAATAGAGAGTGGTTCAACAATCTCCCCCTTTTTGGTGATGACAAAATTTATGTGAATTTTCTGATAAAAATATATATAGCAAAGAGGTTTCAGAAAATTCATACAAACTCTCCCCCTTTTTGTCACTAACCAAAAGGAAGGATCTTACCATGCATTCTCTCCCCTTGAGAAAATTTCTTACCATTGAGGGGTTCAACATAATAGATATTCAATGAATAACTTCCCCTTAGTGAAGGCTCCCCCTGAGTATGAGACTCCCCCTTAGTCTGTGCTCCCCCTGAGCATGAGAGACTCCACCTGAATGAAACTTGAAAATAATTATTATAATATTTAAAATTTACGAATAATTAATGACTACTCCCTCTTCAGATATGAGATGGATGAAGAGTTGGCAGTCTTCAGTGCCTTGAGCATCCTTTGTTCCTGATGCCCCAAGGCTATCCTGCAAATGAGCTACTCAGAAGTAGGTACCCAAATAATTTTGGGTCCTTGATCGTTAGATGCATAAAAGCCTTTAGGTATCCAAACTAGGTGCTTAGTTGTGCAGGTGTTCACAGTGTGTCCTAGTTTATTGCAATGAGAGCAGCAGTGAATATAATTTGTTTTGCAGTTCTTATTGCCTTTGTGATGCAAGGTTGGATCATAATTTTTAGAAACCTTTTTCTTTTGATAAAGCTTGTTGTTTCAGGTTCCTTTTTCTGAGGCATTTTGGTTTCTTTTACAAATTTTGGTAAAGGATATTTTCCTGAGTTTATTACTTGTTTTCCTTTTTCTGGAGGTGTATAACCAAGCCTTGTTTGTCATTTCCAGATTTTGATCCTTTTAAGCATAGGGCTAGAGATGTTTTTCCTTTAGTTAATTTACTAACTGATTCTTTTAAATAGAGATTTTCTTCAGTTAGAGTTTTTAATTTTTCTTCTAACTCTCGCTTCTCTTTGTTCTTGCTTTTCAAATCTTCATTTAAAAATATATTTTTATCTTTATATTCTTTTAATTTTTTCTAGTTGTTCCATTTCTGATTTAAGATCAGAATTAGTGTTTTCCAAACAGTAAGGTTGTTCTTGATATTTTTTCAATTCTTTTACAACAACCGTGTTTATCATAAAGTTCATTAAAACCATGATCTAAATCTTCAGATTCTGATCCTGAATCTGTGCAAGAATCAAAAGATGAGTTAAGATGTACCTCATCTAGTTCTACCATGAGGGCTAGATTTACCTGCTCTTTTTCCGAATCTGAGCTTGATGATTCTGAGCTTGTGACCTCATCATTTTCCCAAGCAGCTGCCATTGCTTTTCTTTTGAATTTCTTGTGCTGCTTCTTGGGCTTTTCTGGTTGACCAGTCTTCTTGAGTCTTGGACAATCTGTCTCAGATGTCCAGGTTTTTTGCATTCATAGCAGACTGGTCCTTTTTCCTTTTTCTCTTTTCTTTGGATCCTTCTTGATCCGTTTTTCTTCTTCTTCAAAATTTTCTGAAGCTTGGACATACTTCATCCATATTACAGTCTTCAGAATCTACATCCTGGGAACTAGAAGAAAGATGGAAGGAGCGGCTACAACTTTAAGAGCGTTAGTGCATTTCATTTTAGATGACTTTCAGATAATCGCTCCATATTTATTTCATGTGCCATGAGAGAACCTATCAGATTATCGATCGATAATTGGTCAAGTCATGGGCTTCTTCTATGGTCGTTACCTTAGTGTCCATGAATAGTTAAGGACCTAAGTATTTTTCTAACGGTTTCTTCATTAGGAAGAATTTTTCCAAGAGAATTTAAACCTACTACTATACTTGAAAATCTGTTATACATAGTAGTAATGTTTTCATTGGAAGCATTTTGAATTGCTCATATTGAGAGATAAGAATATCTATCCTAGTTTGTTTACTTTATCTGTTCCTTCATAGGTTATCTGCAATTACCCATATTTCTTTGCAGATTTGCATGCAGAAACTCTACTGAACTCTCTTTTAGATAGAGCACAACATAGATAGTTTTTAGCCTTAAAGTTTAAAGATAATTTACTTTTATCTATTGTTGTAATTGCAATAGTGCCTGGAATAGGAACAATACATAATCACCTACCTCGATTACCTGCCACAGATCAAAGTCTGTGCCTCGAATGAGCATTCCATTCTCATCTTCCAGTATTGATAATCTTCTCCGTCAAAGAATGGAGGTCTGGTGACTGATTGACCTTCAGCATATCCTTGAGCTGCCATAGATCTTTGCTCTAAGATCGTTGGATCTTCTTTGAATGATCAGAGACCCGCTCTGATACCACTTGTTGGCCCTTTTGGTACGGCAGCAAGCAAACCTAGAGGGGGGTGAATAGGTTTTTCTGAAATCTGAAATAGAATCTTAAACACAGAAAATAACACTTGAAAGCTTGGTTAGTTCAGTGTGATAGAGAGTGCAGTGCGGAAGCAAATAAACAATCACACAAGGACACAGGATTTATCCTGGTTCGGCCCTTCCCACATGGAAGTCCTACGTCCAGTCCCCAGCAAACTCTTGGGATTTCACTAACAAGGGTACAGTCCCCCTTATGGACCTTACAACACCCTGGATCCCCCACCAGGTCTTCTTCTCTTTCCCGGGCAAGAAGGCAGCCCACTTCTCTTACAGGTCAAGAAGCCAACCTCCTGGAACAAACCCCAGTGCGGTTCTGCTAGACACCAACCCCTAGCTGGGTTAACAACTGTATACAGTCCTACAGCTGGACACAGATCTTTCTTAGAAAGATCAGACTGAGAGACCTTACAATGAACACTCATGTAAAGCTCACAGTCCCAAACTCTCCCCAGATATACAATGAGCTCGGAGAGAAACAGAGAGAGAAAAGAGACAGAAGGCTCGGAAGCTTGAATGCTTGAGACGCTTGATTGCTTCTTCTTGGCTCGGGCTCTTTCTCTCTTTCCTTGAGTGTATGTGGCGTGAAGGTGCTTCTCACAGATGTACACTCCTTCAAAGATATTCAAGAAAAGGCTCTTATTGTTCTTCAGCAGGCTCCTCCTTCTTTTATATGAGAATTTTGAATGGATCCGTTGAAGAGATCCGTTGGAGTTCTAACCGTTGCTCATCTCCTCTTCATTTGTCTTAATCAGACTCCGATGGTCTTCGATGTCTGTGAGCATAGAAGAGAGTGTTAGCATAAAAGAGTGTTTATGATAAACGATGCATGGTACTGTGCTTCTGCTAACATACTGAAAATAGAGGTCATATCTTTTTGACAAGACTCTGAATATGCATGCAGCTTTTTTGTCAGAAGATATTTGACTTTTCATTTAAGCGCCAAGCATATTTGAAATATAAAAGCAATCTGTGTTTGAACAGAATCCATGAAGAAATCGTTATGAGCATGACTTATGAAATCGTTATGTGAAGAGTCGTTGCTCATTTATAAACAAATCGATGTGAACAAATTGTTGTGAGAGCAAGTCGTTGCGCTCACTTATAGAATCGTTATGAGATCGATTTCTTACTAAATCAATGCGCTTAAAGAGGAAATCGTTATGGCATCGACTTCTTAACAAATCGTTGTAAACACTTATGAAATCGTTATGGCATCGACTTCTTAACAAATCGTTATGGGAACGATTTCTTACCAAATCACTGCGCTCAAAGAAGAAATCGTTATGGCATCGACTTCTTAACAAATCGTTGCGCTTACAGAAGAAATCGTTGCGAATGCTTATGAAATCGTTATGGGAACGATTTCTTATCAAATCAAATACGCTCAAAGAAGAAATCGTTATGGCCACTTATCAAATCGTTATGGCATCGACTTCTTAGCAAATCGTTGCGGCGCTTGATACTTTGGCACTTTAAACAGAAATCGATGTATATTGATTAAACATCGATTTTATCATTTTAGTGCGCCATATATTGCATCAATGAAAGACTTAGCATTTTGCTATGGATTGATGCGACACAGATGAAACAAAATATTCAATTTAAGTTACATCATAACTTTTATTATCACCAAAATACAAGAACAATAGAGAGTGGTTCAACATGGCGTCGCCGAATTGCGCGAGGAAACGCCATATCGTGGTGCAATTCTCGTGAGAGCTCGCGGAGGGCTCGCGTGAACTGGGAGATTGCGGGAGGTTCTAGCACGTTCTGAGGTAGGGGACGAACCCGTTTAGCTCCGTAGAAACATTAAAACACAACGTAACTACTTGAATTAGCATGATAATGCATGTTTGGATAAAGTTGCACCATACGGGGATAAGGGGTGGTTTGAGTAATTTAATGTATGAAGCATGTTGTAATGGGTTGTATTGGTGTAGCAACCTGAATTTTTACGAAAAATGAAAATTTAAATAAAGAATTTAAAACCTAGCTAAATGGATATTTAAATAGAGCATTAAATAAACCCATTAAATGAAAAGAGTAATGGGCTTTGCTTAATAGATCTTCTAGAATTTATTGGGTCAAAAATGAATTTACAAAGGGAGAATAATAGGAAAATACCCTAAATTCGTAACTAAATTATTACCTAAATAGAAAAGGGGTATTTAATGCACTAAATAGAAGTTTAGTTGGAATTGGATTCCTAAACCTACCCCATATGGGTTAGCACGAATTGGATCTTTCCAAGTCTAAATAGAGATTGGAAGGCAAGGAAGGAAGGTGGGAGTAAGGAAATTTCATAATAAAGAGGAATTAGAGTAATAGTAGGAATAGAAATACATACTTGCATAAATACACCTCTTAAACTCTCTTGGGCAACCCTAGCTCGTTGCCAAGAGTTGCTAGACGTGGAGAAGAGGCTAAGGAGGAGAGGATTTCGTGGAGAGAAGAAGAACTTGAAGCTTCTTCCTTGTTCTTCAAGTTCTAGCCCTAGAAGACAAATCGAGTCAAAGGTAGGCATTCTCACAATCATAAACCCTGAAACTTTTTCTGTAGGTTCTTCCTACCCTCTTGAACGAACCCCCAAGGTTCATATTTTTCCATCCATCCTATCTTTTGTTCTTAATTTTTGAAGAACTGTAAACATGATAACCCCGAGGTGTCATGTTAATTCAATCTCTATGAATACTTGATGATCCATGCTACGAAAGTTTTACTGTAGATACTTCATGTTGTTAGGGTCATTTGCCCCTAAAAAGCCTAAATTTCATTGAGCATGTTGGTCGAATTAAATCAGTCTTGCTCTCTATGTCATGTTCTATGTTACTCATCCTTGTTCGTTCTCAAACCATGTTCAAACCATGCTCTCTCTCTAATTCCGATTTACTGGAAGTACTCTTACATGTCTAGTTTAATTTGCAACTGGTTTCATGATTTTTTGTTGACTATATAATTAGTTATGATTTTCTAATGACCCTGTATCGAAATTTGAAATCCCTGGTCCGCAATCCAATGTCTGGTCTGACTCCTGTCAGAGTCAGGCGCAGACAACCAGAAGGCGACGCCTCGACATGTCGCTTTCTGGGGCCTGATTGCGACAGCCCCCTGTCGCGACCAAGAAGCGACAGGTGAGCCGTCGCGTTCTCAATACCCGATTTGCATGCCCTGTCGCGACCTGTGCAAGACCCTGTCGCGTTCTGCCTAGCCATGTCGCCATCCTTACACGCCCTATGTCGCCTTCATAAGAATTTTGAGAAAAAACCCTGAAATATTTTTGTCGCTTTCAAATAATCCTTACACCTTCTTACCGTTATACCCCCAGTAAAAACCCTACTTAAAAAGGATGCTATTGAATGATTAAAATACATGTTCACGACTTATTTCTATCTATGATTTCTCTTGCACTTGCACACACTTGAACCTCCATTTATGGCTGAAATATTATAGAAAATATCTCATAATGTGCCTGGTAATTTATTGAAATAAAGTACATTAATTGCCCTATTTTAAGGACTTGTATTCGTTTCTTGCATTGTTTATAATACTGATATCGACGCTCCACTGTCCTAGAATTCCTCTAGAACGTCGAGCACATGTTTTATATACACACTTTACTTGGCTTGTGGTGAACTCTCCGTCGGATATTCCTTTCGCCGGACTTGTGAACCCTTGCACAAGGCCTCCGTAAGACTCCTCTGATCATGGATTCCCACATGGTCGACGAGCCGGTTGTACCCTAACACCCATTACACCTTTAGGGTTCTATATGATCCAAACGCTATTAGAGATTCACTCTCGTCTTAAATCACGCCGGACCTCTGGACCTGTGCATAACAAGGCCAGTGGTAGGGTCGTGAGTTCCACCTGACTGCCAACACCAAGTGCGCGTGTTGTGCAACTGTTACTATCGTCTGCTTACTCGACGTATTACGTGCAATGTCCACTAGCTCTCTCTATACTCTACTCGCTCACCTATTCACGTTCACCTCTACTAGCTCATCTATTCATTGTGCTCTTATCTATTTCTTGGTACTCTATACTGGCCATTGACTGATTGTCTAAAGATAAACATATAACCAATGCCTGGCAATATATAAGGGCCCGATCTGGTCCTGGGATGTGCGCCCGAAAGTGCTAGTGCCCATGGGAGTTAAATGATCAGAGTGTTGGCATTACACTCAAGTGCTATCTATCTCAACTATCTATATGACAATCAAAACACAAAACGTGCTCTACTCTCTCGATGTCTAGAATGACAAACAAGTGCTATACTGTCGTGCTATTACCATACTTGTGCTAGTTGTGCTATGGCCATCCTGCTATTCGTGCTATATTCTATACTTGTGCTATTTTTGGAAACTATCTCGATCTCGTGCTATGGTGCTATCTTGTTACCTGTTGTGCTATATTTTGACTCTCTTGTACCTGCTATCTTTAGATACTCTGCCATTAAATGCGTTAATTATTTAAAGCATGCTTGAGCCTAAGATTTAAGTCCTACTGGGCGTTATCGCTCACCCTACATTATTTGATGTTGTGTTCTCAGGTGAGACCGAGGATGACACATACACTCACGAGGAAGGGAATGACCAAGAGTGAAGCCAGGAGTACCCTTGAGTCATTATGTTATCTTAGAGTTGTAGTTAGTTATTTCCTTCTGTTGCAATGTAATTGGGCCCTTCAGAATGGCTCTGATATTAGTGGTTGTAACTAGACATTTGGAAAATCATTAATGAGAAAGATTTGCTTTAGTATTATTCAGTGTGCAATGGTTTGATGTCTAGTATACACTCTATACCTTTTCTTGCAACTGCCTTCGCGCTCCGATATTCCGCGTTGGGGCGTGACAATTGGGTTCTGGCATGCTAATGGAACTGCATTTGTATGTTTTTCTGTAGTTAGAACGGTTGGAAAGCCCGCAGAGCCGGATTAGGGTTTCTGCAGGGTTTAAGGCCGGAGAACTTGGCGTCAACATCGTTTGTCGCCAAGCTCCTCAGCCAGGATGTTAACGGCCAGGTCCCTTGCCGTTGACTTGTTGTAAGCGGCAGTCGATGTTGCCGCCTATTGGTTATGAGCAGAAATGACTAAATTACAGTGTTTATCGATAATGCATGTGTGTTGACTCATGAGGTGCACTGAGTGCACTTGGTTCTCGTGTTTAGCATACAAGGTACGCAATTAGTTGCTTACTTCAGTGACTGCGTGTTGTTTACGCAAGTCAGTTGGGTTTACGTGTAGTGGACCATGGTAACTTGTGGTTTACGTGAGGTTTCACGTGGTTTGTGTGTGACGTGCACGTGGTTCTGTGTACGTGGCGAGTAGTACGACGCCTACCGTGGTTACCTCTCCAGTTGGGTGCCCCAGGTTCTTTGTGAGCCAGGCTGTTAGCTCGGGGCTTTGTCCCGGTACTTGTGTTGTACCGTCGAGGTCTGTGTCATCTGACCTGGACACCCTCACTCCTGTGTTGAGTTGTACGTCCGGCTGAGGGAAAGACGACAGTGGGACAGTGACACTTGTGTTTGTCTTTAGTCACTTGTAGCGCGCTCATAGTTGGGGGTACGGACACCAGTAGTCGACACTGGTCCCCAGCTAGTCCTTTTCCAGTGCCTCACTCTAGCGAGCCCAGGCCAGGGTCTCTGGAGGTGTCAGGCATGGGCCTGTGACCGTGTGGTCTGCAGGTGGTGGTGTTTTAGTTGGCCTCCACAGTTGCTTGACCTTTTAACGTGGAGCGGCAGCTGGACCTTTCGTCTGTGGCTGCGAGACTGAGAGGTAGACCTATGTTAGTTTGTCCGAGTCAGTTTCTGGTGTCGCGAACCAGTTCACGTGGCTCGTGTTGGCTGTCTCTACTTAGCTTTACACCTGTACTGGTTTTCCGTTTAATTATTACTGTTGTTTCTCGTAGTCGGCAGACGGTGAGTACTTTTACAGCTTTACTTACCTGCTTAGCTGTTCTATAAATTGTTGGTGTTGTTTACTATTCGTACCTGTGGTGTTTGGTTTGCTCGGTTTTGGGGGAGTTCCCTACTGAGCCAGTGACTAGCGAGGCTCACCCCTACCCCCCACAGGTGAGGGCGAGGAGGACGTTTCACGACCGTCGTCCAGTTCTGGGCCGCGCCGTAGCGTTGCAGGGTCAGTACCTCCAGCGGTGTAGTCCCAGCTGTGTAGTTCTCCAGCAGTGTAGCTTGTAGTTGTTTACTTTCTTCAGTTGTACCTCGGGGTATGCCCCAGGCTCTTGTACTTCTTTTCAGTTTTGTGGAAATTTGGCTATGTAATTTGTGAATTATATATATATAATGGTATGTTCCTTTGTGTTTACACGGACTGTGGTTTGGTATCCCTTGCGAGGCTTCGGCCCGTTCGCGGGAGGCGGACTCGGATCAAGTACGTTATCGGTTTAACGAGCTTGGTCGAGGCGTTCCGTCACAAATTTCATGATCATTATTTTAATATATTTCTTCTGACGAAATTCATTACATTCGAAATTATGCAAAACATTCTTTGCAATTTATTTCTAGTCTTACAGTTTTAGTGTCCTTTGCCTTAATCTATATCTTCTAAGAGACACAAAGCATTTATGTAAGTTTCAGACGCATGACTTCTGACCATCTCACCTACCACTGTCAGACCCATACTTTACCTTTTTGTCTGTCTGCTTTATTTTCTAAAATGACTAAGAATACTAGGTTCCATACTGTTTGTTGTACTCCACTGACCCACCTACCACAAAGGTATGGAGATGCTTTTGTCTTTGTCTTGTCCTTGCTAAACAGGCATTTATTGGAGCACATGTCTGGCATGGGTTGCTCAGCTCAAGACTTTAAATAGCCTATCTTCTAGCTATGGCAACTGCTCCTATTTCTGAAGACCTTGGAAGGAGACAAAATTCATGGCCCTTCGGATAAAACTTCCATGATCCAAAGGATCCCCAAGACTATCTCCAAACGGTTAAGAACACAACAGCCATCTTACTCCAACGGCTATCTTCTCCAAACGGCTATTTTTGAAAACTATAAAAATTGAAGAAAGCTCTTGAAGAAATACAACAAGACGCATAGTGTTCAACACAATTCCTTGAAAGCTCATCTTGCATTCTTCAAGCTCTCTCAAAGCCTTCCTACTCAAGTTCTTGTTTGAGAGAATCTCTTCAAAAATTCCTGTTCTGAAGATCTGTCTTTTGGGTGGCAACTGTAATTGCTTTTACTTCAAAGTCCACCCAAGTAGCTTCAGATAGGATTTAGATTGAACTCCTTATCTTTCAATCCTGCTGGAAAGTGTGTGTTCTGTGCTCATTCTTGAGGCAAACACACAAGAGTTTCTTCCTTCATTTCTGTTGTAATTTCTGCAGAAGCTTGATTCTGCATTGCCCCTCCTGTAAAGGGAAGGCCTTTGGTATAAGGCAGTCTTGTTTACCCCTGTTTTAGGGAAGACTTGCTTTGGAGCAAGTGGGTGTTGTAATTTCCTCTCAAGGGTGAGAGAAGGCCAAATTGATTGGCAGTGTAGTGAAATCTCATGTGGTTGGCTTGAGGACTGGATGTAGGACTTCCATGTGGGAAGGGCCGAACCAGGATAAATCTCTTGTGCAATTTTCTATGTGATTGTTTTCCGCCAAGTTCACACTTGAATCACACACACCACACCAAGTACTAACACATCTACTTAGTGTTGTGTTTTTCAGAAGAATTTTGAAAAGTTAGAAAGTCCTATTCACCCCCCCCCCCTCTAGGACTGTGAATCTGCCATTTCGATCCAACAGTGGTTGTGGACGTGGACGTCGACGTGGGCTGCTCCCAACGCCATCTTCTCAGCCCAATTCTCAAGTGTGTCAACTCTGTCTACTACCAGGGCTCACAGTTCATGAGTAATACTTGGTGCACACCGTTGGTGTGCCCAAGTGACACATCGGCAACCACACTCAATGGGTGGTTGCTGAGTGGATTCAGACAGGGTGAAGTGACCTTTTTTGAGTAAATGTCTTGTCTCTCACAGTTTCATGGAGAAAGACAACATTGCCCTTGCTACCTTTCCCGCCACCGAACTGCCTTCTCCTCCTCTCTGCTCCTTCTCCAATGTGAATGCCACGAAGTCTCTGCTCCTTCTCTAACACGAACGCCGTGAAGTCTCTGCCTTCCTTTCTCCTGTGCGGAGGCGAACGAGGAGCGCACAGACGGACGAGTCTTTCCTTACTCACATAACATCCTCTCCAGTGCGAAGTGTCTGCCTTCCATTCTCAGCTGTGCGGAGGCGAACGACGAGCGCGCATACCGGCGACTCCGCAATTTCTCACCTGTGAGTAGGTGACCCATCGCTCCCCACCTGTGCAGACGAGCGACTCCTCGTGATGGCTACAAAGAGAAAAACAAAAGCCCTTACTGGTAAGAGAACAAAGAAAGCGTCAGAAGACGCCGCTGCCAAGCATTTGAGCCCTATGGGTACCGCAGAAGCCATGTTTGAAAATATTCTCCAAATTCCATGTGAAGACACCTCTACCTTGTTGTTAACTCCAAGTGCTCCCCCAACAGGCCAACCCACCACCCATATGCGTAAGCAGAAGGTGGTTACACGCAAGAGGCATAAGCAGACACCAAAGGCACTGTCTTCTCCAATAGATTATGTCGCCTTAGGTATAATTTTTGTAATTTTGTGTTTGTATTTTTTTTATATTTGTGCATATGTCAATGTATTTCTTTAAAAAATATCATGTTCTGGAAAAAATATTCCTATGAATGTGTGTTTATGCTGGTGAATTCTTGCATATTAAACAAGTTTGTCTCTATTCCTTGTTTTAGGAGCTGAAGGTAAGAGGAAGCGTTATGTAAATAATCCATTGATCAGTAGAAGCTCTTACATATTTACATGAAAGACAAGGAACAAATTAATTTTTGTGAATGTCACAAGGAGTTGATGAGGGCAACTCTATTTGCACCATATGTGGACATCCCTCCAATGAAATGCTTTGGGATAAGTTTGTTAGAGGAGATTGTAGCACATCATGAGGTGGGGAATGTTTTTAATATTGGGAACAAATCATTGTCCTTCACAGTTGAGGATGTTGCTCTCATTCTTGGGATGCCATGTACCGGATTCCCTGTGCATCACTATGGCTCGTCTATAGAAGAGTCCAAGCTGCATAAAAGATTTGGCAAGGATACTGCCTTCACTCGACAGGTCATCCATGGTTATTTAATAGATCTAGTTGGTTCAGATGAGAAGGAGGATATTGAGGATATAGCGCGTCTCTGGATTTTACTATTACTCAGTATATTTCTTGCCCCTTGGTCGGTGTACATTTGCTCCCCTCAAATGATTGAATATTTGGACAACATTGAAAGAATTAGAAGCTATGCATGGGCTGTTGCCTTCCATGAGCTTATACTTCACAACATTGAGGAGGCGAGCAAAATGGTGAAGATGAATGCAAAGAGGGGAAGACATGACGAAAAGCCACGAAAAAATCAGTTTACCTTTGGCTGCTCCTATGCACTATGTGTAAATATTTGCAGTATTTAATTTTAATTAAATCAATGTCACTAATTACTGTTTAAAATCATCATGATAGGTGTGGTTGTTAGAGCACATACATGCCATTCCACCAATTAGTTGCCTCATTTTTCCGCGGCTATTTAGGTGGGATGCAAGTTTGAAGAAGAAAGGGAAAATGATTGTGGATCATCTACAAGTGGTAGTAATGTTATTTTCTTGTTGCATTTTATTAGGCTTTCTTTTATATTAATGACCTAGTAGGCGAATTTCTCCTAATGTTAAATAGGTTGAGTCAAAGTTGCTAATTCATCCCTCAGAACAATGGGTGCTTGAAGGGCAAAGAGGTAAAACAAATTCAGGAGATTTCACCCCAGCTGAGGTATATGAGTTTTGCTTCATGCCTTTTCATCTCTTGCAACAATATGTCAGCATAAGTGAATAATAAGATATGTTTCATACTACATGAGACTTCCACACCTGCCCTGAGCATAAATGCCGAAATGGCAGCACTTGTAGATGCTTTAAAGGCTACAAAGGAGAGCCGAAAAGTAGAAAATGAAGATTTTCGACAAAAGTTGGAGTCTATCATGACGCAAGTTGAAGGATTTGCCAAATCTGTTATTAGCCTTAGACAGGAAAAGGAGAAGCCTGCTGATGTTTGTAATCAATGCTTTACTTAATACTTTTGCAACTTTTGTGGTCTAATAATATGATGAATTTACATGTTCCCCCTTCGGATCCGCCATGCGAGGCGGTTGAAAAAGAGATTTTGAAGAAGAGGTCCAATTGTTGGCCAAGGAAAAAGGAAAAAGCCGACCACAAACAAGAAGAAAGGAAAAGGCTAATGCATTTCCTTTTTAATCCTTTATGAGACGATGTATAAGAGTCTAGCATGTAGCATGTATCTTGTGCCTACTTTTTTTCTTACGTGAGATGTTTTTAGATGCAGGTGATTTTTGTTGAAGATAGAAGAGACTTTGATGGCTGTGAGCTTTTGGTAGAGGAGGATCGCCAACTGATCACAAGTTCTTGTCAATGGAGATTAACTAGTATGTTTGAACAAATATTTTTTCGTGAATGTATTTTCCTTGAACATTTGTTTTTTTCATGAGTGGTTCATAAGTTGAGCATATATTTTTACTTGAGTAGTGAATCAATATTTGTAAACAAATGGAATGGAGAGGTGACTCGATACAACATCCATGAGCTTTTATTGGGAAGAACGTAGGTGATGATGTAAGTATGACATTTAATTATAAGTATCATGTCAATGAAGTTTGTACAAGAGAAAACCTTAGTAAGATGTCATTATTTTATTATTTACAGATGATTGATTGTGCTGTCCAACTTTTGGAAGAAAGTTGTTCGCTATCCGATTACAAAAAATGGGATACCTACCGACATTAATTGTATCGAGCATCCATACTGGGAAGCGTGCTTCATTTCCCAAAAAGGACAAAGATTATTTGAGAGTTTTCCTGCAGCAACAGACTTGGAGCATTTAGGCAAATTGGATTTATTGTTTTTTGTTCTGCACACAACGAACCACTGGCATCTGCTAGTGGTTGATTTGAAAAATAGATGCTTCATATCTTACAACTCCATCAAGGGGAATAAATCATATGATGCAGCTGTCAGAATTGGGTAAATTTCAGCATCCATTTTATTTTATTGATAGCTTCTTGTATTTTACAACTGTTATGAGAATTAATAATATGTTGTGTATACAGGTGAAAGTGCTTCAAAAAAATTTCTGTAGTTGCGGGATGCAGGATGCAATAGAAGATTGGGAGTTAAAGTTTGATATGGACTGCCCTTCTCAGCCACCCCATTCAAATGAATGCAGAATGTATGTTATCAAATTTATGGAAGAGTTGGCTAAGCCCAAAGAGGGAGGCAGCTGGAACTTCAATGAAGAACATATGCCACTCTTTAGATGTGAACTTGTACTTCAATTATTAAGGAAATGGGAGTTCAGAATGTAATATGTGATAATTGTAAGCGAACAATCTTTTGAATAGTTGTAATTGCAGAAATTACTCTTCAGATGTCAATTTACAATTCAATTATTGCAGAAATTATATATTTTGTTGGAAACAATGTTATGTGATATGTGATAATGTGTGCAAGTGTTGATGCTATTGGCATTTATAGGTGAAATGTATGTATTTATTGGTGAATTTATGGTATTTATTGGTGAATATGTTGTATATGTAGGTGAATAGGCCACCACACTGGAAGACTACAGACCTGTATAAGTGTTGGCAATCAATGAATGTGAAGGTGAACGGGTACTATTTATAGGTGCTTGTCCAGTATTTATTGGTGAATTTGTGGTATTTATTGGTCAATATGTTGTATATATAGATGAATAGGCCACCACACTCGAAGAAGAGCTCAGATGTGTGTGTAAGTGTTGGAATTCACTGATTTTACAAGTTCAAGGGTTGATGTTAAAGGCATTTATAGGTGAAATGTATGTATTTATTGGTGAATGTGATGTATATGTAGGTGAAGAAGCAACCACACTGGAAGAAGAGCTCAGATGTGTGCGAGTGTTGATGTTAATGGAATTTATAGGTGAAATGTATGTATTTATTAGTGAATGTCTAGTATTTATTTGTGAATGTGATATATAAGTAGGTGAATAAGCAACCATACAGGAAGAGGATCTCATATGTGTGCAAGAGTTGGCATTCACTAAGTTTATAGGTGAAATGACACCATTTATAGGTGAATTGTCAGTATTTATTGGTAAATACTCTGTATATGTAGGTGAATAGACCACCACACCGGAAGAAGAGCTCAGATGTGTGCAAGTGTTGGTATTGACAAAGTTTATAGGTGAAATGATACTATTTGTAACGGCCCTGAATATTTATGCCCAATAACGCCGATATCCAAGTCCGCCTCCCGCGATCAGACTGAAGTCTCGCAAGGGATAACTCATACACGTGTCCAGTAAGAATATAAAAGACAACCACATAGTATAAGACACAAGAAAGTACATGTGCTCATCTCTGCATATAACAATTTACAACTGCCCCAATACATTTTTACATGTCCAAATAAAAAGTACAACTACCTGGGCATACTCCGAGGGAGCACAAGCTCACACAACACAGCTAAAACTCAATTGTTGGTGGTTCAAGTCTGCCACAACGTCTCCACAAGCCACACAAATGGCAAGCCCTGAAAAGAACTATAGGGGAGTGAGCCTCAACAAGTCACAGGCTCAGTAGGGGCCACCCAAAAACCGCACGCAACACTGAAGAACCTCAACCCCAGAGGGTCTCACTGGCAACACCGAGAGCCAAACCATATCGTACTCACAATATTCATTTATAAATTGCAATTAAAGAGGAACACACACATTGAACACAACCTCGGAAAGTAAGAGGAAACAACAGGACTAGCATCACATCACTAGTCCGCTTAACAGTTGAAACGCCTAAGCCTTAAGCCTCACAGGCAAACCATTGCAACAATTAATCGCCTAAGCTATAAGCCACACAGGCAAACCACCGCCTAGGCTACAAGCTCCACAGGCGAACCTCAAACACATGGGTAACAAGACTGCTAACCAAGAGCTAGTCCACTATACCCCAAACCACGATATGCTGGAAGCCATACACATGGTAGCAGAACTAGCTACAGCAAGCCAGTCCATTACACACCTAAACCTTAATCGAAAGCTTACTCGAGGAAGAGTAAAACACAACGAGTGGAAGGTCTCACCACAGGACCTCCCCGAAGCACAGTTTCACCTCAACACCTGAAAAGGCTGGTACACTGCGTACCACCACAAACCACTACCCACACTAGGTGCAGGTATCTACAACCACAAGGTACCACCACATAAACCATGACCAAACCAGTGCCACCACAAGGCACACCACAACTGTCTCACCGCAACTAGTGAGTCACTACTTACAAACCACCACCACAACTGTGCCAACACCAGGGCACACCACAGCAGGTCAATTCACAATCAACGAGTTACACACACACGAGCCACAACCGGTGACAAAGCACGAGTCGGAAAGCACGACGCCACCACACGGGAACAGACTACTGGTTCATGACGCCAGTATCCAACCCAGACAACACAACACGAGAACTACCTCTCAGTCTCACAGTCACGGATGAAAGGTCCAACTACCGCTCCACAAGCACAAACCAAAGAACAGTGGAGACCAACCAACACCACACCTGCAGACCACACAGTTGCAGGTCCATGTCTGGCACCTTTAGGGACTCTAGCCTAAGCTCCCTAAAGTGAGACACTGGGAAAACAGGACTAGCTGGGGACCAGTGTCGACTACTGGTGTCCGTACCCCCAACTACAAGCGTGCTACAAGCGACTGCACACCCACAAACACAAGTCGCTGCCCTACTGTCGTCTTTCCCTCAGCCGGACGTACAACTCAAACACAGGAGTGAGGGTGTCCAGGATAGATGACACAGACCTCGACGGTACACACAGTACCGGGACGAACCCCAGGCACAACAAACACACGTGCCTGGCACACATAGAACCTGGGGTATCGGACTAGAGAGGCATTCTGGAATAGGCGCCGGACCACCACACTCAGCAACGCACAAACTATAAAACTTACACATATCACCTTTATTACAAACCACGGTACACATGTGAGGGATAGCTTGTCCCGGTCACCTTGTGACCTACAAGCTAACCTACACGAATTACATTAATCATTAATCATCGGTCATTTCATGACCTCCTTTACCACATTAAACACCATGTACAATAACCGTGCACAAACTCTTAATCTTACTCGGGCTATACTAATTAAACCATCTGAAATGACCAATAAAAGACACTAAAGTTCAAGGCTAGGTTCACGCTGGAACCTCACTGCCCAACTACCACGACAAACCATGAGAAGTATACCACGATAATGTGTGCGCCATGCACACACACACACTTAATCTATGTAAACGACACACCACTTGCGTAAACAACGTGTTAGCAACGCAAACGACATGCTCAAGGAGCGCTATAGGTGTCAATGCACCACTTACCAAAGCCATGCACACCAAGTACGATAATCAGATAACCATATTATTGAAACCATGCAAAACCGGACCTCTCGACTGAGGTCGCGATATGGGGTAATGTCGCCTTCAGAACGCGACACCCCGATATGTCGCGTTAGGAAACCTTAACGCGACGGGTCGGCCTGTCGCGACCTGGTCGCGATGGGAGGGTCTGTCGCCTTTACAGGCGAAAGCCCTAAACGGGGGAACTCTCTCCGGATTACCACCCCACACCATGCAAACCACGTTTAATTCTCATTTTTCATGCTTTAATGAATACCCTAACATGGTATCTACTGTTCTTAATGCCAGAAACCAATCATACATGCATTTCATGCAATCCACACAACAAGGCAAGGTGGATTCTCCCTACCTTCACGAAGAATGTGCAAACCGACCACAGCACGACGTCTCCCCTGCTCCACGCGACGTCCTCGCAGAGAGAGCACGCCAAAAACTCCTTCAGAACCCCGAATCGCCCCAAGAAACTGCAGTAACTCCTTCCCTGACCGAACAGAGCGCACTGCAACTCTGTTTGGCCAAACCTCCTTAAAAACGTACAGCAGTTGGGAACGTAACGTACCCTTCCGTCGCGACCTGAACGCGACATAGGAGGCCGTCGCCTTCCCAAGGCCAACGCCAGCAGGTCGCCCAGCGTGTGACACGCGGCACGCATGCAGACGACGACCGCCAAACAGCGGCAATGTGAATGCGACCACCAGGGCCGTCGCGTTCAGAACGTGACGCGGACCCCCGTCGCGTTCACAGGCAGAGAACCTATGAGCGCTTTGGGCCCAGCCTGCCGGCCCACCAAGCCTCACAACCAACACAAACGCATGAAACACAGTCTAATGGGCCACACAGTGGCCACCGCACCCACTAAACAAGGATCCATGAAGATCCAAAAAACATGTGACGTTACACTATTTATAGGTGAATGTTTAGTATTTATTAGTGAATGTGCTATATATGTAGGTGAATAAGGAACCACATAGTAAGAAGAGCTCAGATGTTTGCAAGTGTTGGTATTCACTGAGTTTATAGGTAAAATGGCACCATTTCTAGGTGAATTGTCAGTATTTATTGGTGAATATCATGTATATGTAGGGGAATAGACCACCATAATGGAAGAAAAGCTCAGATGTGTGCAAGTGTTGGTATTGACATAGTTTATAGGTGAAATGATACTATTTATAGGTGAATGTTCAGTATTTATTAGTGAATGTGATGTATATGTAGGTGAATAAGTAACCACATACTAAGAAGAGCTCAGATGTTTGAAGTGTTGGTATTGACAGAGTTTATAGGTGAAATGATACTATTTATAGGTGAATGTTTAGTATTTATTAGTGAATGTGCTGTATATGTAGGTGAATAAGGAACCACATAGTAAGAAGAGCTCAGATGTTTGCAAGTGTTGGTATTCACTGAGTTTATAGGTGAAATGGCACCATTTCTAGGTGAATTGTCAGTATTTATTGGTGAATACCCTGTATATGTAGGGGAATAGACCACCACACTGGAAGAAGAGCTCAGATGTGTGCAAGTGTTGGTATTGACAGAGTTTATAGGTGAAATGATACTATTTATAGGTGAATGTTCAGTATTTATTAGTGAATGTGCTGTATATGTAGGTGAATAAGTAACCACATACTAAGCAAAGCTCAGATGTTTGAAGTGTTGGTATTGACAGAGTTTATAGGTGAAATGATACTATTTATAGGTGAATGTTCAGTATTTATTGGTGAATATGTTGTATATGTAGATGAATAAGGAACCACACAGGAAGAAGAGCTCAGATGTTTGCAAGTGTTGGTATTCACTGAGTTTATAGGTGAAATGACACCATTTATAGGTTAATTGTCAGTGTTTATTGGTGAATATGTTGTATATGTAGGTGAATAGACCACCTATAGTAGAAAGACTTACTCGTACGAATGTTTGTGACTCATACACGGTAGTGTACAAATATGACTCGGACATGACTTCTAATAAATACTCTTACTAACATGCAACTAAGTGTAACATATACTACATAGACTTACTCTTATGACTTCTACGAGATAGACATACTCGTATGACCTACAGTAGAAAGACGTACTCGTGCGAATGTTTGTGACTCAAACACGGTAGTGTACACATATGACTCGGACATGACTTCTAATAAATACTCTTACTAACATGCAACTAAGTGTAACTTATACTACATAGACTTACTCGTATGACTTGTACGGAATAGACATACTCGTATGACCTACAATAGAAAGACTTACTCGTGCGAATGTTTGTGACTCATACACGGTAGTGTACACATATGACTCGGACATAACTTCTAATAAATACTCTTACTAACATGCAACTAAGTGTAACTTATACTACATAGACTTACTCGTATGACTTGTACGGGTGTTGCACCGAATTTTGTATGGCGCCCCAAAGAAAAGAAAAAAAAAACAAGGAAGAAACGAAAAAAAAAGGGAGCAAATAGAACAAACAAACAAAAAAATGGAAGAGAAGAGGGGGGTATCCTACCTCTACCTCTGCCTGGCCCTCCTACGACGAGAGGGAGAAGAGGGGGTGAAGGAGGGGACACCGCCGCTAGGCCTGCCTCCCGCCGTCGCCAGTCGCGGCTGGCCCAGCGCCACCACCTGCCAGCCCGGACACCACCGCTCCCAGTCCCTGCTGGTGCCGCTAGTCTCCCCGCCGCCGCCTCCGGTTCCAGTGGCGGCCACCACCGCGGCCCTTGCCGTTGTTGCTGGTCTGCACCGCCGCCGCCCTGCTGCTGCTCGTGCCCCTGTCGCCAACGCCGCCCTGCTGTGCCACTGCTCGTGCTACTGCTACCCCAGGATGAGCCACTGTCGAGAAGGGGGAGAGGAAGAGGAAGGAGGCCGCGCACCTCCTGTGGTGGAACACCTCGGCCAAGCCCGTTAGACCGATAATGTACTTGATCCGAGTCTGCCTCCCGCGATCGGGCCGAAGCCTCGCAAGGGATACCAAACCACAGTCCGTGTAAACACAAAGGAACACACCACATTTTATATATATTTCACAAGTTACATAGCCATATTTCCACAAAACTGAAAAGAAGTACAAGAGCCTGGGGCATACCCCGAGGTACAACTGAAGAAAATAAACAACTGACTACACTACACTGCTGGAGGTACTGACCCTGCACCGCTACGACGCGGCTCTGAACTGGACGACGGTCGTAAAACGTCCTCCTCGTTCTCACCTGTGGGGGTAGGGGTGAGCCTCGCTAGTCACTGTCTCAGTAGGGAACTCCCCCAACACCGAGCAAACCAAAACCACAGGTACGAAAGCAGTAAACAGTACTAACAATTTATAGAATAGCTAAGCAGGATATAAAACCTGTAAAAGTACTCACCGTCTGCCGACTACGAAAAACAATTGTAATAATTAAACGGCAAACCAATACAGGTGTACTAGCTAAAGTAGAGACAGCCAAACACGAGTCACATGAACTGGTTCGCGACACCAGAGACTGACTCAGACAAGCTAACACAGGTCTACCTCTCAGTCTCGCAGCCACGGACGAAAGGTCCAGCTGCCGCTCCACGTGAAAAGGTCAAGTAACTGTGGAGACCAACTAAACACCACCACCTGCGGACCACACGGTCACAGGCCCATGCCTGACACCTCTGGAGACCCTGGCCTAGCCCTCTAGAGTGAGGCACTGGAAAAGGACTAGCTGGGGACCAGTGTCGACTACTGGTGTCCGTACCCCCAACTACGAGCGCGCTACAAGTGACAAAAGACAACACAAGTGTCACTGTCCCACTGTCGTCTTTCCCTCAGCCGGACGTACAACTCAAACACAGGAGTGAGGGTGTCCAGGTCAGACGACACAGACCTCGATGGTACAACACAAGTACCAGGACAAAGCCCCGAGCTAACAGCCTGGCTCACAAAGAACCTGGGGCACCCAACTGGAGAGGTAACCACGGTAGGCGTCGAACTACTCGCCACGTACACAAAACCACGTGCACGTCACACACAAATCACGTGAAACCTCACGTAAACCTCAAGTAACAACGGTCCACTACACGTGAACCCAACTGGACTTGCGTGAACAACACGCAGCCTCAAAAGTGAGTAACTAACTGCATACCCCGTATGCTAAACACAGAAACCATGTGCACTCAGTGCACCACAGGTGCCAACGCACCATTCATTATCGATAAATACCATAAACAGCCATTTCTGCTTATACACAAGTTAGTGGCCACATCGACTGCCCCTTACAGGAAGTAGACGGCAATGGATCTGGCCATCTGTATTCCGACTGAAGAACCTGGCGTCAATCGATGTTGACGCTAAGCTCTTCAACCCCAGTTCCTACAGAAACCCTAAACCGATCCCACATACATTCTGATCCCAAAGCCATCGAGAAAACATAAGGAAATAGTTCCTCTAACATCCACACATTATAATTAAGCTATAACAACATGTTTTACTACTCAAATTCATCAAATCACCCATTTCCCCACATGGTGCAACTTAATCCGAAAATGCATTAAACATGCTGATTCATGTGGTTAATCATGTTTTAATGATCCTAAGGAGTTACAGGGTTCGTTCCTTACCTTAGAATGCCTTAGACCTCTTAAACTCCTCCGATTCTCACCAAACTCCCCACGAGCTCCTATGGCAATTGCACCACGCCACGGCGTTTCCTTGTTCGATTGGACAATGCCACACGTTCCACGATCCCCCTACCACTCTTCTTTGACCGTTGAAAGCTTTGAGAATGTTGGGGCGTGAAGTCAGAGCAAGGGAGAGAGAGAACAGGGTGGAAAACCTGCCCTCGGGTGACCCTATAACCTACAGATTGCACAGGTTGGCGTCAACCCTTCTGCCGTTTAGGGCAACCGCCACCATAAACGTCCATATCCACTGCCGCCAAGTTCATGCAGTCAACGGCAACTTACCTGGACGCCAACAAGTCAACGGCCACACCTAGCCGCCAACTCCTACTCAACTGCAGCAGGTCCTATTTCATTTCGGGACCTAACCTGCACCACACTTGCACACACCACGCGTCTACACCACACTGGCCTCACGACGGCCACCACAACTATTGCACACATGATCCGTAAGGATCTGAACAGCACACGACGTTACATTACTATCATCTAAAAAGAAAATTTCGACCTCGAAATTCATAACACAACTCAAACTTAAACAACTTAAACACACATTTACAAGTACTATCATCTAAAAAGAAAGAAATACAAAAGCTTATTTAAACAGATAGGGATACCCTTTAGCCATTTCCTCGGCTAACTCCCAGGTATCTCACCACCCAACCTATTTTCCCATCTTACTTTAACCAACTCGATTTCTTTATTTCTCAGCTTCTTTATCTTTCGATCTATGATCTGCACCGGATACTCTGGTATAGTCATATCCGGTCTCAGGTCACCACCTTGATATCTGATTATTTGAGCTGGATCTTCAATACACTTTCTTAACATAGAAACATGAAATATATCATGAACATCCGCAAAATCTGCTGGCAAATCCAGCCTATAAGCTGTTTCCCCAATTCTTTCAATCACCTGGAAAGGTCCCACATACCTTGGGCTCAACTTCCCAGTCTTGCCAAACCTCATAATACCTTTACTCGGGGAAACTCTCAAGAAAACCAAGTCTCCCACCTCAAACTGAAGCGGTCTTCTTCGTTTATCTGCATAACTCTTTTGCCTGCTTTGAGCTGCCTGCAATTTTTCTTTAATAAGCTTCACTACTTCTGTGGTTTACTGAATCAATTCAGGACCCACTAATTGCCTTTCTCCCACTTCATGCCAGTTCAATGGGGTTCTACATGGCCTTCCATATAAAGCTTCATACGGTGCCATCCCAAGACTGGTATGATAACTATTATTATAGACAAACTCAACCATTCCTAAACGCTGCTCCCAACTACCTCCCCAAACTAAACAACAAGCTCGCAACATATCTTCAATCGTCTGAATAGTCCTCTCTGTCTGACCATCTGTTTGGGGATGATAAGCGGAGCTATACCTCAGCTCAGTACCAATGACTCTTTGCAGGCTTCTCCATAAACCAGAAGTAAATCTTGGATCTCTATCAGACACAATAGTCTTCGGTATACCATGCAATGGAACAATTCTTTCAACATAAACCTTTGCTAATTTGTCCACTGTCCAAGACATACTTACTGCCACTAATCTGCATACCTTGGTCAATCTATCAACAAATACCCATATTCCATTATGCCCGGAACTCGATCTTGGTAAACCTGCCACAAAGTCCATGGCAATATCATCCCATTTCCACTGTGGGATGGGCAACGGTTGCAACAAACCTCCAGGCTTTTGATGTTCTGCTTTAATCTGTTGACAGATAGCACATCTTGCAACAAACTCTGCTATTTTCTTTTTCATATGAGGCCACCAGAAATGCTTTCTCAAATCATGGTACATTTTAGTACTACCCGGGTGGATAGTGTACCAAGATTTATGAGCCTCTTCCAACACTCGCTGCTTCACCTCTCTCTCTGCTGGAACAAACAACCTGCCTCTGAGCCTGACCACACAATTATCATCAATAGTAACTCCTTCCATTTTCACAATTTCAGCTAAATTTACATCTGTTCTCTGAGCTTCAACAATCTGCCAATACAAAGACGGCTCTACAGCACTAGCAGCTAGTACTGCCCGTCGCTGACTACTGGGCACATACAAGGAGTTCTCTACTATTTCTTCATACAGTTTCGATTCTTTAATCATCATTAGATTTATATATGCCTTTTTGCTCAAGGCATCTGCTACAACATTGGCCTTACCCGGATGGTAAGCCAAACTAAAATCATAATCCTTTAAATATTCAATCCATCTGCGCTGACGGAGATTTAAATCTTTCTGCGAGAAAATATACTTTAAACTTTTATGATCTGTAAAGATCTCAAATCTTTCGCCATACAGATAATGCCTCCACATTTTCAAGGCAAACACAACTACTGCCAATTCCAAATCATGAGTGGGGTAATTTTCCTCTGCCGGCTTCAATTGCCTGGACGCATAAGCTATCACTTTGCCATGCTGCATAAGCACTGCGCCAAGTCCTCTTCTTGAAGCATTAGTATACAACACAAAACCACCACTCCCTGTCGGTAATGTCAATATAGGTGTTGTTGTAAGTCTCTTCTTCAATTCCATAAAACTTTTCTGACATTCACCGGACCACACGAATGGCACCCCTTTCCTGGTCAATTTAGTCATAGGTGCTGCAATCTTAGAAAAATCTTGAATAAAGCGCCTATAATAACCTGCCAATCCCAGAAAACTTCTAATCTCAGTAATTGACTTAGGCACTTCCCATCTCATCACTGCTTCCACTTTACTTGGGTCTACTGCTACTCCTTTAGCTGAGATAACATGACCCATAAACTGAATTTCTTTCAACCAAAATTCACACTTATTGAATTTAGCAAACAACTGGTTATCTCTTAACAACTGCAGGGTAAACCTCAAATGAGCTGCATGCTCCTCTTCAGATGCTGAATAAATCAGAATATCATCGATAAAGACCCAATGAATTGGTCTAAATATGGATGAAAAATTCTATTCATCAGATCCATAAAACCTGCAGGAGCATTACACCCAAATGGCATAACCACAAACTCATAGTGACCATATATGGTTCTGAAAGCTGTCTTATCTATATCCTCCTCTTTAATTCTTAACTGATGGTACCCGGACCTCAAATCAATTTTAGAAAATACCTTTGCCGATTGCAACTGATCAAACAGATCATCTATTCTTAGCAACGGGTACTTATTCTTAATGGTCACATCATTCAACTTTCTATAATCAATACACATCCGAAAACTTCCATCTTTCTTTTTCACAAACAATACTGGCGCTCCCCACGGGGAATGACTCAGTCTAATGAACCCTTTCTGCAACAATTCTTCTAACTGCTTTTTCAATTCTTTAAGTTCTGCTGGTGCCATCCGATATGGAGCTTTAGAAATCGAGCTAAACCAGGCAAATCCTCAGGAAAAATATCAGTAAATTCCCTAACCACGAGAACTGCTTCCACTGACTGACTAGCTTCTACCAGACTTACCGAGGCTAAATAAGCCACACACCCAGCATTTATCAACTTTCTAGCTTTAATTGCAGAAATTAGAAACTTAGAGGTATAAAAAGGCATATCTTGATATTCAAATACTGCACCATTAGGATGACAAAACCTGATCATTTTCTTTCTGCAATCTAACATTGCTCCATACATCTCAAGCCAATCCATACCTAAAATAATATCATAATCTGACAACTGCAGGGCATACAACCGACCCGGCATCTGGTTCCCTTCAATCATAACAGGAGCTTCATCTACATAGCTCGAAGTGAGCAAAAACTCACCCGAGGGAGCTTCCACTACTAATCCGCAAGACTTTTCCTCTAAAGGATGAGCTATACAATCCAGAAATTCTTCGGAAATGAAAGAATGAGAGGCACCCGAATCAAATAAAACTCTTGCTGAATATTCATAAAGAGGTAAAGTACCTTCTATCATATTTGATGCCTCCGCTTGGGCTCGGGTGATAGCCATAACCCGGCCTCTTCCTCGCTGCTGCGGTGCTCCTCTGCCACGACCTGCCTGTGGCTGCTGAAATTGCTGAGGTTGCTGCTGCTGCACACCTCTTCCATATCCATACTCTCTCGGATAGGGGCAATTGCGGATCAAATGCCCCGGCTGATTACAATTATAGCATCTATACCCTGGTGGAGTAATAGGCTGCCTGGCAGTACTCTGCTGGGACTCTTCCACCTCTGGCCTACCACGACCTTGCTGAAATTGCTGACGACCTCCCCATCCTCTTCCTTTTCCTTTAAATGCTTGCTTCAATTTCTGGCCCCATTTACCAAAGCCTGATGAAGAAGGTCCTGCTGGTGCTTTACCCTTACTTGCACCTATTGACTGCTGCGGTAGCCGAAAACTACCTAAGCCTGACTCGCTCACCTGACGAGTCCGAATAGACCTCTCCAACGTAGCTGCCCTCTGAGTTGCTTCTTCCACTGTCTTACACATGAGAGGTACTATTGCATCCTGCAACTCCACTCTCAAACCTCTAATAAAATACTCAACCATCATATTATTATCTGATACTACATAAGGCGCATAACGGCTAAGTGCCATAAACCTCATCTGGTACTCTAAAACTGAAGAGTTACCTTGCTGGAGTGTCTGAAACTGCTCTCTCTTCACTTGTTGTACTTGAATCGGAAAGAATGTATCATTAAATACATTAAAAAATTCCGACCAAGTAATTGCCTCTTCTGTTCTGCCTGCAAAGGTGGTCTGCATCTTCAGTCGCCACCATTCTAATGCAAAACCCCGCAACTGATAAGCAGCTAACACAACTTTATCTGCTGCCGGACATCTCATAGTTGCAAAAACCCTCTCAATCTCATGAACCCAGTGCTCCGCTGTATCTGGATTCGTCCCTCCTGAATAAGTAGGCGGCTGCAATCTTAGAAATTTCTCCACTTGCATCACTGGTTCCTCTGCTAATAACACTGGTGGTGGTGGTGGCACAGGTGCTACAAAAGGCACCTCTACTCCTGGCGGGACTGGAGCAATAGGTACAGTCTCTCCATCCCCAGGTGGCACTGCAACCGGTGGTACCTGCGCCTGCTGATCCATCCTTGTCCGAATATCGGTGAGGCTTTCCCAAATCCTCTCAATCATACGCTGAGTACTCTCCTCTGGATCATCTCCTCCACCACCCCAATCTCTTCTATCAGCCATTTCAAATTTCTACATAAACAAAACACCAAACAAAAATCAAAACAACAAATTATCAGAAACCAGGGCCCCTACCAGCAGTGTACAAAGACCGAAATAAGGCTATGTATCTTTCTAGTTCCCTTCCAATTACTCGGACTTAACTCTCGAAGTTCACACTGGTGAATAATGTACTCCAAGCCCGTTAAAATGATAACGTACTTGATCCGAGTCCGCCTCCGCGATCGGGTCGAAGCCTCGCAAGGGATACCAAACCACAGTCCGTGTAAACACAAAGGAACACACCACATTTTATATATATTTCACAAGTTACATAGCCATATTCCACAAAACTGAAAAGAAGTACAAGAACCTGGGGCATACCCCGAGGTACAACTGAAGAAAATAAACAACTGACTACACTACACTGCTGGAGGTACTGACCCTGCACCGCTACGACGCGGCTCTGAACTGGACGACGGTCGTGAAACGTCCTCCTCGCTCTCACCTGTGGGGGTAGGGGTGAGCCTCGCTAGTCACTGGCTCAGTAGGGAACTCCCCCAACACCGAGCAAACCAAAACCACAAGTACGAAAGCAGTAAACAGTACCAACAATTTATAAAATAGCTAAGCAGGATATAAAAGCTGTAAAAGTACTCACCGTCTGCCGACTATGAAAAACAATTGTAATAATTAAACGGCAAACCAATACAGGTGTACAAGCTAAAGTAGAGACAGCCAAACACGAGTCACGTGAACTGGTTCGCGACACCAGAGACTGACTCGGACAAGCTAACACAGGTCTACCTCTCAGTCTCGCAGCCACAGACGAAAGGTCCAGCTGCCGCTCCACGTGAAAAGGTCAAGTAACTGTGGAGACCAACTAAACACCACCACCTGCGGACCACACGGTCACAGGCCCATGCCTGACACCTCTGGAGACCCTGGCCTGGCCCTCTAGAGTGAGGCACTGGAAAAGGACTAGCTGGGGACCAGTGTCGACTACTGGTGTCCGTACCCCCAACTACGAGCGCGCTACAAGTGACTAAAGACAAACACAAGTGTCACTGTCCCACTGTCGTCTTTCCCTCAGTCGGACGTACAACTCAAACACAGGAGTGAGGGTGTCCAGGTCAGACGACACAGACCTCGACGGTACAACACAAGTATCGGGACAAAGCCCCGAGCTAACAGCCTGGCTCACAAAGAACCTGGGGCACCCAACTGGAGAGGTAACCACGGTAGGCGTCGAACTACTCGCCACGTACACAAAACCACGTGCACGTCACACACAAACCACGTGAAACCTCACGTAAACCTCAAGTAACAACGGTCCACTACACGTGAACCCAACTGGACTTGCGTGAACAACACACAGCCTCAAAAGTGAGTAACTAACTGCATACCCGTATGCTAAACACAGAAACCATGTGCACTCAGTGCACCACAGGTGCCAACGCACCATTCATTATCGATAAATACCATAAACAGTCATTTCTGCTTATACACAAGTTAGCGGCCACATCGACTGCCGCTTACAGGAAGTAGACGGCAATGGATCTGGCCGTCTGTATTCCGGCTGAAGAACCTGGCGTCAATCGATGTTGACGCTAAGCACTTCAACCCCAGTTCCTGCAGAAACCCTAAACCGATCCCACATACATTCTGATCCCAAAGCCATCGAGAAAACATAAGGAAATAGTTCCTCTAACATCCACGCATTATAATTAAGCTATAACAACATGTTTTACTACTCAAATTCATCAAATCACCCATTGTCCCCACATGGTGAAACTTAATCCGAAAATGCATTAAACATGTTGATTCATGTGGTTAAATCATGTTTTAATGATCCTAAGGAGTTACAGGGTTCGTTCCCTACCTTAGAATGCCCTTAAACCTCTTAAACTCCTCCGATTCTCACCAAACTCCCCACGAGCTCCTATGGCAATTGCACCACGCCACGGCGTTTCCTCGTTCGATTCGACAACGCCACACGTTCCACGATCCCCCAACCACTTTTCTGTGACCGTTGAAAGCTTTGAGAATGTTGGGGCGTGAAGTTAGAGCAAGGGAGAGAGAGAACAGGGTGGAAAACCTGCCCTCGGGTGACCCTATAACCTGCAGATTCCACAGGTTGGCGTCAACCCTTCTGCCATTTAGGGCAACCGCCACCATAAACGTCCATATCCACTGCCGCCAAGTTCATGCAGTCAACGGCAACTTACCTGGACACCAACAAGTCAACGGCCACACCTGGCCGCCAACTCCTACTCAACTGCAGTAGGTCCTATTTCATTTCGGGACCTAACCTGCACCACACCTGCACATACCACGCGTCTACACCACACTGGCCTCACGACGGCCACCACAACCATTGCGCACATGATCCGTAAGGATCCGAAAAGCACACGACATTACACCTCCTCCTCCTCTGTCTCGCGCGGAGCCCAACCAGGGAGGGGGCGTACAAAAAGGGGAAAGGAAAAAACATAAAGAATGAGAAAATGACAGGGGCCAAAACGTAAATGGCCAACGTAAATTTCCCAGCGAAATTATGTAAACCCCCCTGTGGGGTACGCAAGCCTCCCGGGGGAGGTACACATATGCCCCGGCCATGGTTCCTCCTCCTTCCACTATAAAAGGAGGGGGGGGCCCAAGCTAAGAGGAGAATTTTTGAAGTTCCCAACACATAGCAAGGCTCTGAGAAGGACTGCAAGGCGGTCTGGGAGAAGGGTCTGCAAGGCAGCCCTAAAAAAAAATATTGTGCGAGGCACAATTTGAATTTTCTCAAGCAAGGTCCATTGGACTTCCTCTATTGGGCCAAACTTCTTATTGGGCCTCAATTTGCTTATTGGTCCGAACTTGTATTTTTCATGCAAATGATTATGATTTTCATGCTTAATGGGCCTAATGATGCTTTATTGGGCCGACATATAACGTATTCTCACGTGTGATGTTTAATGGGCCTATTGGGCTAGTTTCACTTAATTAATCATGCCTTATATGAATAATTACACGTAGTGTCACGTTTATTTCAAACTTTTCACTACTTGGTTTCTTAATCAAAATCAATCAATTTTTCAACAAACTTTAATAAAATATTTCCCAAACATTATTATTTAATTTTCAATAACATAAAAATAACAAACAAGTCATGTCACATGTTATTTTTGATCCACCTTAAGTTAATCACCTTTTAAATCAAATAAATAAATGAAAACATTAATTTAATCCACATAATCATAATTTAAATAAATAAATGACGAAAATAATTAAAAAATGAAATCAATGATTTTAAAATACCAAAAAATGAGCAAATGGATTTAAAAATCAATAAAATGAAACAAATATCAAAAAATTCCAAAAAAAAATAGATTGCATGCTTGTCGTTCAATTGTGAGTCACGCTCTTCTGTTTCAAAGGGGTTGTCTGATGGTTAATCAAAGGTATTCAGCCTTTGTGCTGATGTAATTAACACTAACCGAGGTTAGTGGGGGAGGTCAAACGAATTAAATAAGACCATGTCCATGTAAATAAATAAAAGGCCAAATAAATCAAATCCAAAGATAAATTAAAATTTTTAAAGTGTTAAAAAAATGATTCTCACAGAGATGGCGACTCCACTGGGGACCTCGCTTCCCTTCATCTCTCCATCAGATAACACCCTAGCAATAAGATGTACTCACATTTTAATTTTTTGTGCAGGTCATTACTCTGCAATGGCGGCTGCAACTCACACTCCGGGTGTGTTCTTCGGCCCACTTGTGGTCCAGGACCACATAAGGAACGGCTATCTCACAACGCCAACTAGGTTTGGAGATTTCCCCCCGGTGGTGGAGTCTCCATACTTCCTCGGCGTGATACCAGTCGTGCTACCAACTGCTGCCAAGACCCATGAAACAGAACAAACAAAGGAAGAGCCTCAAGCTTAGGAGGCTAACTTGATGCAGATGTTCACAACCTATGCTATCAACTTCACCAACACTTCAACTGCTGGAAAGAAAAGGAGGCGCAAGTCTAGCAAGAAGCATGGTTTGTCATGGCGGGGCGAATCGGCCCGATTCCCCCGAATCGGAGCGGATCAGGGGCGGGCCGAGTTGTGATCCGCATGGATCCGCCGCCCGGCCGCGAATCGAATGGATCCGATGCGATCCGATCCGATTCCCCGATCCGCCACGATGCGATCCCTGATTCGCCCAGAATCGAGGCGAATCGGGTCCGATTCGCATGATTATTATATATTACATGAGTTTCTCACTTATTATTATTATATTACTAGAATTGTCACTTTCTAGTTTCTCACAATTAGAAAGTAAAAAAGCTCATGAGTTTAGGTGATGATAGCTTAGTTTGACCAAATCCTAAGATGCCTCGAGCAGACTAAGTGTGTCAGTAGGAGAGTAGCTCCCTTGGAGAAGTCACATGCACGTTTGACTTTTTTTACCGGACTTGGATTTTTAGTGTTCATATGGTTTATTTGAATTATCAAATTTTAGATAGACCAATTATGAGAGATTAAAAAGTTAGCATTTCGCTAAAATCATCGAAATCGCGATTTTCTTCTTCAGTGGGAGAGTGACTTTTTATTGGTAAGAGATATGATTTTTTTCATATTTTTTTTGGATTCAAATGGGGGGTACTTCTTATTTACATGTAATATCTTAAGTAAATGAAACATTTACTTAAATGATATTCAGGTATAAGAGGATCCTGACAACCCTGCCTGAAGAGGATCCTACATCCTCACAACCCTGCCTGACACACATACATAAATATCATATATATATCATCTAATAATATAATATATATATTATATATATATATATATAATCATGCGAATCGGACCCGATTCGCCTCGATTCAGGCGAATCGGATCGCACAGGGCGGATCCGATTCGCCCTAATCGGCGATACGTCAACCATGGCAAGAAGCCCACAACACGTGGAATTTTAGATTCTGGAAAGACGTCCGAGTTGGCGATCTTCGATCCGCCTGGATGAGAGTGAACCCTAATGATACCGGAGCGGCATAGCTACTGTACCAGTAAAGAATAGCATCGCATACTGCCTAAAGTGCGGCAAGACACCCAAGTTTCAAAGTGAAAAATATGAAGAAGCAATGAGGAAAGCTGAATCAAGAACCACAATTGACAAAATTGGCTTCAAGAAATACAAAGCAATGTTGAAAGGATGAGATATATAGCCCGCCTCGTGTTAAACAGGTGTGGATCACCACAGAAAAAGCTCAAGAACTCCGAAGATAAGGGCCCTAGAATCTCTCGTAGGGCGAAAAAATGCAAGAATGGTCATGAAGGAAGACCCAAAACTGGCAAACCTTCGGGAGAAGAAGTGTCCCAGACAACCAAAGGGCGTCTTCCCAAGACTCGGACCAAAGAATGCACTCCTTCCTTATCTGTTGATCTACAAAGAGGATCTAAAAGGAAGGGGTATATCAAGAAAGAAGACAAGCAAGCCCGAGACAGGACAAAATTTCAAGTCATAAGAACACAAGAGGAACGATGATGTCCCTAGAAGGTCAGTTTTCCAACGCCTGGGTGCCCCTGTACGCCCTAGGCATAAGAAGAGAAGAACAATACGGATCACTGAAGAAGGCATGCGCATATACACATGCTATGCCTCTAACATCAATCTGCCGGTAATAGCTGACCAGACGGAAACATCAAATATGGAGCAGCATCCTACGATATCTAGTCGCAAGAGAGAGCAAGCTCGAGCCTGGTTTGACCGGGTAAATGTGGAGGTAGACTTGCCACCTCAAAATGAAGGAGGCACGGAGGCTGTTGACATTGCCACCACATCAAGTCACCCTCTGGATCAGAGTCGATATGTTGAAAACCCTAACATTAGGGTACCCTCACTGCCAAATTTAGAAATGGTAATGCAAGAAAATCATAAGCTAAAAGCTATGCTGGAAAGCCTTATGCAACAGTTGGGAATGGTGGCGCCACCACCACCACAACCATCACCACCACTACAGCCTCCACAGCCGGCACAACAACTATTGCAGCCTCAGCAAGTTCAACAAACAAGCCAGCCAGCATTGCCTACAGTGGCACCCCAGCCTGGGAACGTGCTGCCAAGCACACCCCGTGCAGAATTCACATTTAGGCAACCAATTGAGAATCCAAATTCAAGACATTAGGAAACTCAAGAGGTGCATGTTGTTGTGCCGCTGCTCGTGCTGCTGCTACCCCGGGATGAGCCGTCGTCGAGAAGGGGGAGAAGAGGAAGGAGGACGCGCGCCTCCTCCTCCTCTGTCTCGCGCGGATACCAACCAGGGAGGGGGCGAACAAAAAAGGGAAAGAAAAATAGAAAGAAGGAGAAAATGACAGGGGCCAAAACGTAAATTACCAACGCAAATTTCCCAGCGAAATTATGTAAACCCCCCTGTAGGGTACGCAAGCCTCTCGGGAGAGGTACACATATGCCCCGGCCATGGTTCCTCCTCCTTCCATTATAAAAGGAGGGGGGCGCCCAAGCCAAGAGGAGGATTTTTGAAGTTCCCAACACAGAGCAAGGCTCTAAGAATGACTACAAGGCGGTCTGGGAGAAGGGTCTGCAAGGCAACCCTAAAAAAAAATATTGTACGAGGCACAATTTGAATTTTCTCAAGCAAGGTCCATTGGACTTCCTTTATTGGGCCAAACTTCTTATTGGGCCTCAAATTGCTTATTGGGCCGAACTTGTATTTTTCATGCAAATGATCATGATGTTTCATGCTTAATGGGCCTAATGATGATTTATTGGGCCGACATTTGACGTATTCTCACGTGTGATGTTTAATGGACCTATTGGGCTAATTTCACTTATTTAATCATGCCTTATATGAATAATTACACGTAGTGTCACGTTTATTTCGAACTTTTCACTACTTGGTTTCTTAATGAAAATCAATCAATTTTTCAACAAACTTTAATAAAATTTTCCAAACATCATTATTTAATTTTCAATACATAAAAATAACAAATAAGTCATGTCACATGTTATTTTTGATCCACCTTAAGTTAATCACCTTTTAAATCAAATAAATAATGAAAACATTAATTTAATCCACATAATCATAATTTAAATAAATAAATGACGAAAATAATTAAAAAAATGAAATCTATGATTTTAAAATACCAAAAAATGAGCAAATGGATTTAAAAATCAATAAAATGAAAAAAAATATATCAAAAAATTCCAAAAAAATAGATTGTATGCTTGTCATTCAATTGTGAGTCACGCTCTTCTGTTTCAAAGGGGTTGTCTGATGGTTAATCAAGGGTATTCAGCCTTTGTGCTGATGTAATTAACACTAACCGAGGTTAGTGGGGGAGGTCAAACGAATTAAATAAGACCATGTCCATGTAAATAAATAAAAGGTCAAATAAATCAAATCCAAATATAAAATTAAAATTTTAAAGTGTTAAAAAAATGATTCTCACAGAGATGGCGACTCCACTGGGGACCTCCCTTCCCTTCATCTCTCCATCAGACAACACCCTAGCAATAAGATGTACTCACATTTTAATTTTTTGTGCAGGTCATTACTCTGCAATGGTGGCTGCAACTCACACTCCGGGTGTGTTCTTCGGCCCACTTGTGGTCCAGGACCACATAAGGAACGGCTATCTCACAACGCCAACTAGGTTTGGAGATTTTCCCCCGGTGGTGGAGTCTCCATACTTCCTCGGCGTGATACCAGTCGTGCTACCAACTGCTGCCAAGATCCATGAAACAGAACAAACAAAGGAAGAGCCTCAAGCTCAGGAGGCTAACTTGATGCAGATGTTCACAACCTATGCTATCAACTTCACCAACCCTTCAACTGCTGGAAATAAAAGGAGGTGCAAGTCTAGCAAGAAGCCCACAACACGTGGAATTTCAGGTTCTGGAAAGACTATCCGAGTTGGCGATCTTCGGATCCGCCTGGATGGGAGTGAGACCCTAATGATACCGGAGCGGCATGTAGCTACTATACCGGTAAAGAATAGCTTCGGCATACTGCCTAAAGTGCGGCAAGACAAACCAAGTTTCAAAGTGAAAAATATGAAGAAGCAATGGAGGAAAGCTGAAATCAAGAACCACAAATTTGACAAAATTGGCTTCAAGAAATACAAAGCCATTGTTGGAAAGGATGATATATATAGCCCGCCTCGTGTTAAATAGGTGTGGATCACCACAGAAGAAGCTCAAGAGCTCCGAAGGATAAGGGCCCTAGAATCTCTCGTAGGGCGAAAAAATGCAAGAATGGTCATGAAGGAAGACCCGACAAACTGGCAAACCTTCGGGAGAAGAAGTGTCCCAGACAACCAAAGGGCGTCTTCCCAAGAGTCTCGGACCAAAGAATGCACTCCTTCCTTATCTGTTGATCTACAAAGAGGATCTAAAAGGAAAGGGGTATATCAAGAAAGAAGACAAGCAAGCCCGGAGACAGGACAAAATTTCAAGTCATAAGAACACAAGAGGGACGATGATGTCCCTAGAAGGTCAGTTTTCCAACGCCTGGGTGCCCCTGTACGCCCTAGGCAGAAGAAGAGAAGAACAGTACGGATCACTGAAGAAGGCATGTGCATATACACATGCTATGCCTCTAACATCAATCTGTCGGTAATAGCTGACCAGACAGAAACTTCAAATATGGAGCAGCATCCTACGATATCTAGTCGCAGGAGAGAGCAAGCTCGAGCCTGGTTTGACCGGGTAAATGTGGAGGTAGACTTGCCACCTCAAAATGAAGGAGGCACGGGGGCTGTTGACATTGCCACCACATCAAGTCACCCTCTGGATCAGAGTCGATCTGTTGAAAACCCTAACATTAGGGTACCCTCACTGCCAAATTTAGAAATGGTAATGCAATAAAATCAGAAGCTAAAAGCTATGCTGGAAAGCCTTATGCAACAGTTGGGAATGGTGGCGCCACCACCACCACAACCATCACCACCACTACAGCCTCCACAGCCGGCACAACAACTATTGTAGCCTCAGCAAGTTCAACAAACAAGCCAATCAGCATTGCCTACAGTGGCACCCCAGCCTGGGAACGTGCTGCCAAGCACACCCTGTGCAGAATTCACGTTTAGGCAACCAATTGAGAATCCAAATTCAAGCCATGAGGAAACTCAAGAGGTGCATGTTGCAGAACAAAGGCATGATGCACCACAATTAAATACTGCATTTGAAGGAACAATGGTCTCTCAGAGGGCCATGATTGAACAAATAATTGAAGCAAAGATGGCTGAGCAGAACGAGGGGTCTGCTACCTATGACCTGTATAGGGTACCATACCCTGTACACCACCTCTTTAAAAAGCTCCCAGCGGAACACCCAAAAGTCCCAAAATTCTCAAAATTCAATGGGGAGGGGTCACCTCATGAACATATAGCTCATTATATGAGCATCATGGGAGAATTTGCAACTGAAGAGTCATACCTTTTGAGGTATTTTTCAACATCCCTTACAGGGCCAACCTTTCAGTGGTATGCCCGACTGAAGCCCAACTCAATAGTGGGTTGGGAAGATATGCAAAGAAAGTTCTTTGAGCACTTCCAAGTGACAGAAAGAAGAGTCACCATAGCAGAGCTCATATCACTAAAGCAAAATAAAAATGAGTCTGCTCTAGACTTCATCAAAAGATGGCGTGATATGAGCATGAAATGTGAACAGCCACCGGCACATGAAGATGCGGTGAAATTATGCCAAGAAGTCTGAAGCTGGAAATCAAGGAAAAGCTCTTAGGGGCTAATATCCGGACATTTGAACACCTCAATAACACAGTGGCAGAGATTGAAATCTTCTTTGTAGAAAATCCAACCACGGTGTTTGGGAAAGGCAAGCCGCCAAAAGATAAAGGCTCGGGATCGCGAGAAGTGAATGTTGTAGACTTCTCATCAGCTCTTGGCAAAAAAGGAGGCAAGGGTGAGGCATTGGCTCCCTCAAATATCAAGAAAAATGAAAAGGGATCAACACTTTCATTGGGTGAGAGACTCAGCTCTCCCTATTCGTTCACTAGGGAGCACACCAAAGAATTGCTGGATATATGCCTCCAAGAGAATTTAATTACTCTCCCGGAGCCTAAACGTCCAGAAGAAGTAGCAATGGCGGACAAGCCCAATTATTGCGCGTACCATCATATGCTGAGCCATGCTTTGGAAAATTGTTACCTGTTCAAAAATCGGGTAGAAAAGTTGATTCAAGTAGGAATCATTGATATGGCTGAACACCTGGTAAATCCACCTCAACCACATCAGCAACCAAAGCTCACATTCACAGCGAATGTAATTCATGTTACAGTTCAAACAGAAATGGCGCAAGTTGGGCAATCGATAAAGCTCCCTGGATTTGCTGCATATCAACAACTTTCAGATGATATGGTGGAAAAGGCCATTAATGCAACATTCCACAATTAGCAGGAGGAAGCAGCTGGACCCAGGTGAATACAAGTAAGAGGTCAGCCCCTAAGAAACCCCAAAGAAAGCAACAACCCAGGAAGTCATATCCCGGTGGCGCCGCCCCACCCAAGGAGGCAGCAAATGAAAAGACTTTGCAAGATTTGGCAGTCTTGCGAAAGAGAATCAAGAACCAAAGAAGGAATGAGAAAAGGAAAATGAAAAGGGAAGCTACAATCTGTGAGCCTTCCACAGCAAATGAAGTCAATGGCCCTCTCAAAAGGCTCCAAGGGTTGATTGATGAACTTGAAGAGTATCAACAATGTCGCCAACCAAGGCAACCCCCCTGGAAAAATACATACCATGGGAAGAACTAGAGCGTAAAATGCGCCTGAAGAAATGGCTTGTGGAGCTGCGGGAGCGTATGCAAAAACATGAGGATGCCCTTTCCTCTGTCAGTGAAAATGAAATGTTTTGGGAAGTGACTGCACCGTTGAAGACTTAGTCGAAAAAGTGCAGACATCTCATGCAATATGACCTATGTTTACCACTCAAACAGGGGAACAATCCAAATCGGGGATCCGTTGTGTACCCCCTGGAGCTAGAAAGCCATTCAAAATTTATCAAAGAAATAAGCCACCCCAGAAGGTCATATACTTCAGAGGGGAAAAACCAGGGCCTGTCCCTACACTTCAAACAAGAGGAGATGAGTATGTCTTCCCCCCGTCTGATGAGGGGGAGGAAGAACCGGCCGTTGAAGCAAATAGATCGACGCCCGCAGTGGCGATGAATGAAGGACCCTTTCAAGCACCAGTCAAAGAGGGGGTAGAAGACCTGATACCTCTTGTAACTGAAAAGTTGCTGCTAGAAAAGGAGCGACAAGAGGGGATAAGTGGCAATGTCACAATTCCCCTTCCATCACAAGCACCCAAAAGCTTGGCAGGAATAATGCCCCCTTCGAAAAAGTCAAAGATAGAGCTAATCGAAAGTGCTCCAAGCATTGAAAAGGTTCCCGACCACCTTAGCATTGGGATGCCTTTGCATTAAGCAAAGAATTGTGTGAGGCATTTATTGCAGCCCTGCAAGAGCCGGAGACCTATGAGGCCCATGTGGCCGAGATGAAAAAAGATGTATATGAAGCATTAACGGCCTCTGTGACCTTCACAGAATATGATGCTGCTACCCTCTCCCTGTCACAATAGGCCTCTATACATGAGGGGCAGATAAATGGGCGAGAATTAGACCGTATTCTGGTCGATGTTGGTTCCGCAGCGAACATTATCCCGCTAAAAACATTTCACAATCTGTTCCTTACCCCTTATTTACATAAGGTGGAAGGAGTCAAGATAGCGGGATTCATCAGACTCTGAGAGAAGCCCTGGGGCGCATCGATGTGGACCTAGCCCTAGGCGATTTTGTGACAAAGGTTGTATTCTATGTGGTTGACACTAATACTTCCTTTAAAGCCCTCTTGGGGCGACCATGGCTACATAAAAATTTAGTGGTGCCGTCCACTCTTCATCAATGCCTAAAATACACAAAAGGAGGCGAGCAACATCGGTCTTTGCAGACCTAGAACCATTTAAGGTGTATGAATGCCACCTGGCTGATGCTAGGCTATACTTTGAGGGGGCAGCTGATCCCCCTAAGAAGCAAGACAAAGGGAAACAAATTGCAGGGGCTTCCCTGAAGAGCAGTGGCAAAATAAGAGTCAACAAAGAAAGGGTGGCAGCACTCATGCAAATCCAGCAGTCGAGAGATACAAATCGAAAACCTCTCCAGTTGGAAAGACCAGTTGTCAGGTTAGAAACTAATACCATCAGCCAGTTGATAGGGGCCAGAATACCGCTGCCACAAGATCATATACAAGTGACAACCAGACATGAAGTCTATACAAATGAGCCAATAAAGTTCTTTGTAGCTCAGCATAAAGATGGTAGACCGATAGTGTTCTATAAGGGAGAGCCGACACCCAAACAACCTCCACAAGATGACTTCGGTCTGGAACACACCATGGCTGGGTCCCAAGAAATAATTGGAGAACTCGAAGATATGCCACAGTACATCAAAGACATGTGCCAAAAACAAAATATCCCCCAGACTCAGAGTAGTCTGAGAGGTAAGATTTTTCAAGAACTGTGGTACCCTACAAATGTTAGGGGGCAACCACCATTTTCTCACAATGACAAAAGAGGTCTCGGGTGGGAGACACGTGAAGGCCCTATGGTGCACTACGCAGTGCACATGGTCAGCATAAACCCTGCCCCCATGAGAATGGAAATTGTAGAGCAAAGGGAGCAGAGTCCCGTGAGAAATGAAAATGAAAATTTCCCATGTCAAGAGCAGAATGGGAAGTATATATGACTAACACAGATGACGAACAACACTTCGTCGATTTGGAGCCTACACCCCAAGAACTAGAAGATGCGGGCAGGCCACTGTGGATGAACTTTTAGAAATAAATCTGGGGGCATTAGGCGATCCTCGTCCTGTGTTCATTAGTACATTGTTAAATGAGGAAGAAAGACAAGCATATGAACAACTACTCTCAGAGTTCAAAGATTGTTTTGCTTGGTCCTACAAAGAAATGCCCGGTTTAGATCCATCTGTGGCGGAACATGAATTGGCCATTCTACCAGAGGCCAAGCCGGGGAAACAAACTCAAAGGATGCACCCAGAACTAGAAAAGAAAGTGGTGGATGAAGTCAACAAGATTTTGGACGTCGATTTCATCGAAGCTTGCATGTACCCAATATGGCTTGCCAATATAGTGCCAGTGAAAAAGAAAAATGGAGAAGTTCGGGTCTGCATTGACTTCCAGATTTAAATAAAGCATGCCCAAAGGATGACTTTCCTCTGCCTATAACTGAAACAATGGTGGATGTTACCACAGGGCATGAAATCTTGTCCTTTATGGATGGAAGCTCAAGGTATAACCAAATTAGAATGGCCGATAAAGATAAAAATCACACGGCTTTTCGGTCACCGAAAGGCATATTCAATTACAAAAGAATGCCTTTTGGCCTGAAAAATGCAGGCGCCACCTACCAAAGGGCCATGACCAAGATATTTGATGAAATGCTCCACAACTTGGTCGAATGCTATGTGGACGACTTGGTTGTCAAGTCGGAGAAAAAATAAAATCATGTGGAAGACTTACGCAGGGTCTTCGAAAGGCTCCGCCAGTATAAGCTGAAAATGAACCCTATGAAATGCACTTTTGGCGTGTCAAGTGGAAAATTTCTCAGATTCATTGTTCTCTATCGGGCCATTGAAATAGACCCCGATAAGATCAAGGTCATTAGGGAATTACCTCCCCCTAAGACACTTACCGAGCTACGCTCCCTCCAAGGTCGTTTGGCTTACATCAGGCGATTCATATTCAACTTGTCAGGAAGGTGCCAACCTTTCTGCAAATTGACAAAGAAAGGAGCCCCATTCATTTGGGATGAAGGATGTCAAAATGCCTTGAACAAAATCAAAGAGTATCTCCTCAATCCGCCCGTACTGGGGTAGACACCCGATTCTGACTAATGAGTTGAACCATATTTCTTGTTATCTTAGTGAGCCCCTAGTTGGTCACTCACCTTGAGCCCATCATTAGCCTTGTTTTTTAGCCCATTAACAAGTTAAATTGCCTTGAAATCCCGCCCATTATCACTTTGAGAGAGTCCTTAGGCCTAAATAACCATTATCCTTTCACATGATTGGCTGATAATTCGCAGATAATTGACTTCCTTGACGCGTCGTATCGTAGCGCCGCGTCTCAGTGTCGCGTCGCTACGGGCCGCCGCGACAGCCCATGCACATCCATGCACGTGGGCATACTGTCGCGACGCCCCGCCCCATCGCGTCTCTATGTCGCGGCCCTACGATGCGCCGCGACAGTAGCTGCGCATGTTGGCCTCCGCAACCAACTCCTATTTATCCTCCCATGGGTTTATCTTTATCCCCAGGAAATATCTCAACCCCTTGGGCGAGATTTGGGCCCTAAAGACTCTCTTGGAGATCCCAAGGACTCTCCCATGCGATTTTGACTGACATTTATCTCCCATTTTACTTATTATCCATTTTTGTGAGATATTCTCACTCAAAAATCTATAAAAGCAAGGCCCTCTCCTCATGGACGGGGGACCCCCATTTTTCACCCCGAAGGGCTACCGAATTCTCCACTGAGCCGTACTTAGTCTCGTAGCCCTCCCATTTCCATTTTTTCCTTCACATTCCACTCCACAAAACACACTCATTTGATCCTCCATAGAGCGTGGGACGTGAAGAGGACGACTCCTACCTATTCCTGAAGCCATTGCATGACATTTGTGACGCCATCCAAGCCAGGGAGTCGCCCTCATGGGGCTCATCCTTCTCTTCTCCCCTTTTCCTCTATTCCTTCATGCATTTTTATGTTATTTTTAGATAGGGTGCATTCTATTTTCCTCCCACGTTTTCACACACCCTAGGGGTTAAAAAAACCACCCCCAAGTTCGTTCCCACCATGATCCTTCCCTTCTTTTGAATGGATACTACTCTTAACTTGTTCTAATAGAGCTTTTATTGTTTCTTCTTTATTTTGGCAGGCACCTAAACTTGTTTCCACGAGGAGCTCTTGTTCTCCGGCCGGCTGGAGGACAGGAAGAAGGTCCTTCTCATCATCTCCTACACAACAGAGAATGTGACGGCGGAGGGCGACGCAACAAGTAGACGCGTCCGGATCAAGCGACGCGTTGTCAGCACCATTGCGGCAGGTAAGACTGTCGCGATACCAGGTCCGCCTCCTTTCTCTCTCCTTTTCCTAGTTTAGTTAGCCCATATTATTTTCTGTTTATCAGGCAACTAGCTAGGTGGCGATCACATCCTATTTTCCATACCACTAGTTTTAGCACTTGTTTGCGTGTTGAGGGGGGGCACAATCCCCGTGATTACACTGGGGGACCCATTAAAGGGAAACATTTAATTTTATACATTGCAGCCATGGATGCTTCACTGGGGGCATTGCTTGCTCAGAAAATGAAGAGGGCAAAGAGCAACCCCTCTATTATCTCAGTCGGATGCTAGTCAGGCCAGAACATCGGTATGCACCGATGGAAAAATTATGCTTGGCATTGGTTTTTGCCGTTAAGAAACTAAGGCATTATCTGCTGGCACATGAGGTCCAACTCATCTCTCGATGTGACCCTCTCAAATTTCTGCTCAAGCAACCGGTCCTGTCAGGAGGCTGGGAAAATGGGCACTACTTCTCATGGAGTTTGATATCTCCTATGTGTCGCAAAAAGAATTAAAGGGCAGGTATGACAGAGTTCCTAGCAGCCCATCCAGTGCCAGAAGACTCCCCCCTGAATACAAATTGATTGACGAGGAGGTGCTCCCCGCTCAAGAAACTTATGAAGCACAAGAAACTCAAGTTGAATATTGGCAATTATATTTTGATGGGGCCGCCCGAGATTCTTTCAAGGCTGATGGCATATCAACCAATATGGCAGGGGCAGGAATTGTCTTCGTGACCCCAGAAAAAGGATATTGCACTACTCATGTGCTCTGATGGAATCTCTCACAAATAATGAAGCAGAATATGAAGCCCTCATTGTTGGCTTGGAAATCGCCCTAGAAATGGGCATAAGATGTATTGAAGTATTTGGCGATTCATTGTTAGTCGTCAGACAAATGTTGGGCATTTTTAAAGTTCGAAAAGAAGAATTGAAAGCCTATTTTGAGGCAGCTACAAGACTCAGCGATAGGTTCTACCACTTCAAAATAGAACATGTCAGAAGAAGTCAAAACTCGTAGGCTGACGCATTGGCCAAACTCGCATCCGCCCTTAAACTTCCCCCGGAAGGTGAACTGGGAATTACCATAAAAAAGAAGATTACTTCCAAGCACCTTGAATCGCCATGATGGTTTGACAACCTTTGAGGCAAATGCACCGGAAGAAAATGAAAGTCAAGAAGAAGATGATTGGCGTATTCCCATTATCAAGATAAAAATTGGTTGGCTACCAGACAAAAGAGGGGAGCGAGTGCAATTGCTACGAAGAGCCGCTTCCTACAAGTTGATAAATGACACATTATATAAGTTCACATCTGAAAAGGACAAGTCGGTACTGTTGAGATGCCTCTCTCCGAAAGAAGCCAAGATGGTCATGAGGGAGGTACATGCAGGACTGTGTGGAGCCCACCAATCTGGCTCAAAAATGAAAATCAACATAAAGAGCAAAGGCTTCTATTGGCCAACGACGTTTGCAGATTGCGGGCGGTTTGCTCAAACCTGCCCCCAATGCCAGGCTTATGGGCCTGTACCAAGAAAACTGCCAAGCAAACTCCATCCAACAACACCTACATGGCCATTTACTGAATGGGGAATGGACAGAGTGGGTCCCCTCCCCACGTTATCCAAGGGATACAAATACATACTTGCTACCACAGATTATTTCTCAAGATGGGCTGAGGCCATACCTTTGAAAGAAACTATTGGAGAAGTGGTGGCTCGCTTTGTCCGACACCACATCATATATCGATTCGGGGTTCCAAGTCGAATCATATCTGATAATGGCACTCCATTCAAAAATCAGACAATAAATAAATTGATAGCAAAATTTCATATTGAGTGGAGACATCAACGGTTTATTACCCTCAAGCCAACGGGTTAGCCGAAGCCTTCAACAAACTTTATGCAAGCTCATGGTCAAATTGTAAATGGCCGAAAGCACGATTGGGACGAAAAGATGCATGAAGCTCTATGGGACTATCGCACCATCTACAAAACTCCTACAGGATGTTCGCCCTTTTCCCTAGTCTATGGACCGAAGCAGTCATCCCTGTTGAAATTGAGCTCTCATCTTATAGGGTAGCTCTCCACTACGGGCTCCCTACCGACGAGGGGAGCAAATTGAAAGACGCTTGAAGAGTTGTCAATTTGGAAGAAAAACGTTTGGTTGCATACCAACGTCTGCAAAATTATCAAGCACGGATGTCCCACGCTTTTGACAAGCTAGTGAAAGAAAAAGCTTTCAAAGGGAGATCTTGTCATGGTCAAGCAAAAAGACGTCATGGCCTCTCGACCCAAAAGTAAATTCATAGCCAATTGGCTTAGCCCATTTGTGGTCGACAAAGTGTTTGAAGGTGGCGCCTTGTCATGCCCCGCCAATTTAGCAGCGGAATAAATCGGGGAGGCATGAACCACGAGTATGGTAATATAATTGCGCATACATTCGTGAATATCATAGCAACTAATGAACAATAATTGCAATAAACTCATCATTTTATTGATAATTCATCTAAACTATTACAACCACTAATTCAGAGCCAAAACTAGGGCTCAATGAACTTTATTACATCTGGAAATGATAACTAAGCGACTAACTAACTAACTCTAGGGTACTGGGGACAATCCATCGCTATGACTCCAGACGCTCATCACTCCAGTCCAATCCGTTGTTGTGTGTAAAGTCATCATCTGACTTACCTGAAACACAATGACAAATAACGAAGGGTGAGCGATAACGCTCAGTAGGACTTAATATCTCGTGTAAACAAGCATGCTTTAAGTGATTAATATCTTGTAAAGTATGTTAACTAGAGAGAACGATCAAGTATAGTCAAGAGAGTAATAGTACAAGATAACACGTGAACGGTAATACATTTCAAAAGATTATTGCAAAACTAGGAGGTAAAGAACTGGCCGTGTAACGAGATAGCGTGTAACGATAGCGTGTATGGTTGCACAACAGTGCACTAGTCACGATAGCAAGTAAAGCAAGTAACATGCGTTTGGTCGATCATTTTATCAACCACAAGTCAAGTATCATGTACAAGAATGTTTGTGAATTGTCTTAGATTAAATCTTGATAGTCATGCGTTTGGTGTATGCCATCACCTGATCATTAGACCCCCGCGAGTTATAGCCTTTCAGGTGCTCCTCCCAAGGACCAGATCGGGCCCTTATTATGTTGCCTAGCATAGTCATGTTTGTTATCTTAGACAATCACAATGGCCAAGAGAGTACCAAGAATAATGAGAGTAGTAGATGACTAGACGAGAGTGTAGAGAGAACGTGAACAGATGAGAGTAACGAGATATCAGATGAGATAGGGACATATGTGTAAAATGACGAGAAACACACGATAGTAACGGTTGCACGGCACCAGGTCGGGTACCGGCAGTCTGGTAGAAGTCACAACCGCCCACTAGTCGTGCTATGAACACAGGCTAGATGGTCCAATGTGATCGCAAGATAAGGAGAGAACACTAAGGCCATGGATCGTACTGATCCCTAAGGTGTAACGGGTTTTAGGGTACAACCAGCTCGTTGACTAAGGACGTGCGCCAAAGCCAAGAAGACTTACGGAGGTCTTGACAAGGATTCCCTAGTCCAGTCGAGAGTATTCTCGGTGGAGAGGTGGTCCAAGTCAAGGGAAAGTGTAAAAACGGGTCCGTCGTGCCTCGAGTGCTCGAAGGCCGAGGGAAAACGGTACTGTAGATAAAATGCGCGAGTCATACAGAAATAATTGTATTTAACAAAATAGGATAATTTAATCATATATTTCGATAATTTATCGAATACATTATTGCGTAATTTATCAAGGTCAATGGCAATTTACAATGTTATGAGTGTGCAAGTGTAAAGAAATCTTGAGGATATGACAAGTCGTGCTCACGGCTTTAAATTAACAAGAATTATTTAAATAAAAATATTCAGGTCGATTATTAAGCTTAACAATACGTGGTTTAACTTGTATAAGGGTTATATGACAAATAAGCAGGTTATATGCATAATATGAGATTCTGGCCAAAATTTTAAGAAGGCGACGGGCATGGACGCGTTACTCATAGTGTCGCGACGGGTATCCTGTCGCGGTTCAGGTCACGGTGGTGCGGCCTGGCGCGACAGGCGAACCGGCCGGTCTGGCCTGGTTCGGGTTGGGAACGCGGCGGCGAGGCCGTCGCGTTCATGACGCGGCCTGAAGGCCGACCGCGACACTCCTCTTATCGCGGCGTATCGCGCCGCCGCGATAACAAGGCGGTCCTGGTTTTTTTTTTCCCTTTTTCTCTGGGCGAGTCCTCTGTGATACAGGGACGTTTTAAATTCCATATAAAATAGTACGGTTGTCCAAAAAGCATGAAACCAGTTTTAAAACGAAAGTAGACATGTATATCTATCAACATGTGATTAATTTGAAAATAGACAAGGTTTAGACATGCATTGATCAGGTTACTTTTCGGTGACCTAAACAGGCGCAGTCAGAGTTCAATAAATTAATTAGAGATGTATACATGATGAAAAATTCTGAAACCAGTGGCGTTTGAAAGCTAACATGTAGTAGTATTTATGATAATTTTATCATAGAATGATGTCAAGTTTGCACGAGGTTAAAAGGAAACAAGGAGGGTCGAGTGCACAGGTCTGATAGATATTCAAAGATTTAATTCTCCCTCATGGGAGATCGAAATCAAGCAAGACCAGGGGCGTTTGAAAGCTATCACATGGTAGTATCAATGAGAATTTTCTCATAGCATGGGAACAAGTACGTGCAAGGTACTAGAGAAAACATGAGATTCGAGTTCATGGTGACAGCAGGATTTCACGAATTAAATTCTCCCAAATGGGTGAACGAAATACCACGAAATCATAGGCAGCTTTTGAAGAGGTACATGAAGGCTACCTAGGGTAATTATTTCACGATTTTAGCTTGAGAGATTGCCTACCTTTTTGCGCTGTAAAGATCGTAGGGTTGAGGGGTGACGAATTTCGAAGTTCTCCTTGCTCCAACCTCCTTCTTCTCCTTGCTCCAACCCTTCTCCTCATGCTTCAGAGCTCCAGCCATGAAAATGGGGTTGATAGGGTCAAATGAAAGTGTATAGGTGGTAATAGAGTACACACAACTCCGTACTCTTCCCTTCTCTCCTAAATTTCGAAAATTCACAATTATCCTCTATTTTCTATCATTTATCCACCTAATGGGTAGGGAAGAGGTTTAATTTCGTGGGTAATGGTTTAGGATAGGATTAGGACTCTTATAGTACATTTATAAGCTAGTTTAGTCATTATCTTATCCTTTTTTAATTTATTTAAATATTAACTCCGAATTACACATTTATCTCCCATATTCTAGCATTAATCCACTAATTGGCTTAGGGAGAGATCTAATTTCATGGCTAATGTGTTAGGATGGGATGGGACTCTTTTTAGGATATATATGAGTCATATTTGTGCTTTAATGACCCCTTTTTAATTAAGAGATAATATAGTTACGAATTTCCCTATTTAATTTGGGTCTCTTATATTTAACCCAATTGTCTCACATCTAAATCCCAATTTAGATTAGGATAGAGTCCTATTGGGTTAGACTAGGGTTAGGACTCTTTTTAAGATGATTAAGAGTTAAAATACTCATTATCTTAACCATTTTCTATTTATTATATTTTATTTACGAATTTAGCTTAATATATCCTCATCTCATGATGGGCTCTTCTTATTTGGGCCCAACAATCTATGTTAGGTCCATTAGTAAAACTCATTACTAATTTAACTTAATGGGTATTGATTTAATTCCAATTATTCACCCTTTATCCTTATGTAAATCTATTTTCACACTTATTCAAGTAAATTCATATTTTTTAATTGAACAAATATTATTCATACCATATTTCTAATATTCATCATTTGGGTATTACTCTTAGCCCAATAACTCATGTGAGCTTAATTGTACAACCCATGTACTTACTTTACTTAATGGGTTTTTATTTATCCTTTTCATTAAAGATTTATTAATGGGCAAGATTGTCCATTGGTCCAAATATCATAATGGGCTATCAACCCCTATTATTTAAAGTCTACCCACATGGTTATTTTAGCTTATAAATCACTCTGGCTCATAAAATAATGGGTTTCTCCGACATATTCCTTAATTATGATAATAAGTCGCAATAAATTCTTAAACTTAGTCCAAATGATTTTTCTATGTTCCAATTCAATGATGGGTCATTAGACAGTATTATAAATATTATTTTTACGGAATTTTTATATGGTTTATACGTATGTGATAATAATGCGTACATTTTAATTAGTTGAATTTATTAATTGAAAATTTTTAATTTATCCATAATTTTTAATTAATAGATTTTCCGGGGTACTACACGCCTACACGATAGTCGACCAAAAGGGAAATGTTATGTTTCCGCCTTTAAATGGCAGACACATGAAATTGTACCATACTTCCGAGTGTGAGTATGTCTATACAATGCAACAAGTGGATCCAGCTTCGGTACACATTGAAGATACAGAATGATCTCGCTGCAAGATCTTCCAATGAATAAAAAGAAAAAAAAAAAAGAAAGAAAGAAAAAAGAAAGAAAAGGGACTTAAAAACGAGATGCCTCGGCAGACTCGATCCATTACTCTTTTAAGGTGGATCGAGGGAAAAAAGGCTTAAAACCCAGCTGAGGTGAAAACCCGAAAGGGCGCTTCAGACAAAAATGGGCAATTCTGCTGCATGAAAACCCGAAAGGGCGTGCAGGCAAAAGAAAGAAGGGGCTAATTGTGGTGAAAACCCAAAAAAGGCATCACAATTGGTATATAAAAAAAGGGGGGTACTCTCTTGACCTTTCTTAGGGCGAGATTGAGTTATCCCACATTCCTTATAAAAGAAAAGACACAAGAGTTGTTATGATGAAACAACCCCTAAGTTCATTCAAATGAATAATCAAATTCAGGGGCTACAACCGAGACAACGATGATTGTGTCTTTCCGCCCTTATAAGAAGTGTGAGAAACTCGAACTTTGCTCGAAAAAGAGAGAGAAGGAGAACCCAATCAAAAGAGAAAACTCTCATTCAAAAAACAAAGTCAAATCCCGAGCTTCTTTGGCTAACAAGTCGTCATGGCCAGTCAAAAAGCTCAAAATTCAGACCTCTTGGCTAACAAGCCATCAAGGCCAGTCAAAGGTCGAAACCCATGTCTTTTAGCTAACAAGCCATCAAGGCCAGTCAAAAGTCACGACCCGAGCTTCTTTGGCTAACAAGCCGTCATGGCCAGTCAAAAAGCTCAAAATCCAGACATCTTGGCTAACAAGCCGTCAAGGCCAGTCAAATGTCGAAATACACGTCTTTTGGCTAACAAGCCGTCAAGGCCAGTCAAAAGTCAAATCCCGAGCTTCTTTGGCTAACAAGCCGTCATGGCCAGTCAAAAAGTTCAAAATCCAGACCTCTTGGCTAACAAGCCGTCAAGGCCAGTCAAAGCTCGAAACCCATGTCTTTTAGCTAACAAGCCGCCGAGGCCAGTCAAAAGTCAAGACCCGAGCTTCTTTGGCTAACAAGTCGTCAAGGTCAGTTAAAAAGCTCAAAATCCTGACCTCTTGGCTAACAAGCCGTCAAGGCCAGTCAAAGGTTAAAATCCATGTCTTTTGGTTAACAAGCCGTCAAGGCCAGTCAAAAGTCAAATCCCGAGCTTCTTTAGCTAACAAGCCATCATAGCAAGTCAAAAAGCTCAAAATCCAAATCTCTTGGCTAACAAGCCGCTAAGGCTAGTCAAAGCTCAAAATCCAAACCTTTTGGCTAACAAGTCGCCAAGACCGGTCAAAAGTCCAATCACGAGCCCTAGAGGAGCCTCAATCCTCTAAACATATTCACAGCTCTCAGGGAAGCCTTTAATTCCCTACCATACATAAGTCCAGATTCTCAATCCATGGCCCTCAGGGAAGCCTCTAATTCCCTACCATTCATAAACCCAAAACTCACAACCCATGGCTCTCAGAGAAGCCTCTAATTCCCTACCCCACATAAATCCAAATTCTCAATCCAGGGCTCTCAGGGAAGCCCCTAATTCCCTACCAACCATAAACCCAAGCTTCTGGCCAACACACCGTCAAGGTCGGCCAAGTCAGCCAAAATCCAAATCCAAATTCTCACGGCTCTCAGGGAAGCATTTAATTCCCTACCAAGGAAAAAAAGAAAAGAAGAAATAAAATAGGGGCTTAGAAAGGAGGTGCCCCGACGGACTTGGTCTATCACTCCATCATGATAGATCATGGGCAAAAAAGTCGAAAAACTCGGCTGAGGTGAAAACCCGAAAGGGGGGCCTCAGGTAAAAATGGGTAAACCCCTCAACGTGAAAACCCACAAGAACGTGTTGGAAAACGTTAGAGGGGGCCAATCTTGGCGAAAACCTAAAAGGGTGCTGAGGTTGGTAATGTGAACAAAAAAAAATAAAAAAAAAAGTGCAAAATCTGCCAGCCGCATTGTTATGGACATTCCCTATCCATGATGGCCGGCCAAGTTAAAATTTACGTCTTTTGGCTAACAAGTCGTCAAGACCAGCCAAAAGTCAAATCATGTGGCCTAGGGAGCCTCAATCCTCTCACCCAAATCACGTGCCCGAGGGAGCCTCAATCTTCTCACCCAAAATACGTGCCCGAAGGAGCCTCAATCCTCTCACCCAAATATGCGCCCGAGGGAGCCTCAATCCTCTCAACCAAAAGACGTGCCCGAGGGAGCCTCAATCCTCTCACCAAATATGCGCCCGAGGGAGCCTCAATCCTCTCAACCAAAAGACGTGCTCGAGGGAGCCTCAATCCTCTCACCTAAATACGTGCTCGAGAAAGCCTCAATCCTCTCAACCCAAATCACGTGCACGAGGGAGCCTCAATCCTCTCACCCAAAATACGTGCCCGAGGGAGCCTCAATCCTCTCACCTAAATATGCGTCCGAGGGAGCCTCAATCCTCTCAACTAAAAGACGTGCCCGAGGGAGCCTCAATCCTCTCACCCAAAATACGTGCTCGAGGGAGCCTCAATCCTCTCACCCAAATATGCGTCCGAGGGAGCCTCAATCCTATCAACCAAAAGACGTGCTCAAGGGAGCCTCAATCCTCTCACCCAAAATACGTGCCCGAGGGAGCCTCAATTCTCTCAACCTAAATCATGTGCCGAGAGAGCCTCAATCCTCTCAACCAAATCATAAGCCCGAGGGAGCCTCGATCCTCTCAACCCAAATATGTGCTCGAGGGAGCCTCAATACTCTCAACCAAAATACGTGCCCGAGGGAGCCTCAATCCTCTCACCCAAAATACGTGCCCGAGGGAGCCTCAATCCTCTCAACCAAATCATGCGCCTGAGAGAGCCTCAATCCTCTCATCCAAATACGTGTCTGAGGGAGCCTCAATCCTCTCAACCAAAATACGTGCCCGAGGGAGCCTCAATCCTCTCACCCAAATATGCGCCCGAGGGAGCCTCAATCCTCTCAACCAAAAGACGTGCCCGAGGGAGCCTCAATCCTCTCACCCAAGTACGTGCCCGAGGGAGCCTCAATCCTCTCAACCAAAATGCGTGCTCGAGGGAGCCTCAATCCTCTCACCCAAATATGCGCCCGAGGGAGCCTCAATCCTCTCAACCAAAAGACGTGCCCGAGGGAGACTCAATCCTCTCACCCAAATCATGTGCCCGAGGGAGCCTCAATCCTCTCACCCAAATCATGTGCCCGAGAGAGCCTCAATCCTCTCAACCAAAATATGTGCCTGAGGGGGCCTCAATCCTTTCACCCAAATCATGTGCCCGAGGGAGCCTCAATCCTCTCACCCAAAGTCACGTGCCCGAAGGAGCCTTAATCTTCTCACCCAAATCATGTGCCCAAGAGAGCCTCAATCCTCTCACCCAAATCATGTGTCCGAGGGAGCCTCAATCCTCTCACCCAAATCACGTGCCCAAGGGAGCCTCAATCCTCTCACCCAAATCACGTGCCTGAGGGAGACTCAATCTTTTCACCCAAATCACGTGCCTGAGGGATCCTCAATCCTCTCACCTAAAATCTCGAGCCCGAGGGAGCCTCAATCCTCTCATCAAAATTATGGCCCTAGAGAAACCTTAATTCTCTAACACAAGCATGTTATGGCCCCAGAGGAGCCCTAATCCTCTAAATGAAATAGCTCACGGCTTTTGGGGAAGCCTTAAAACCCCTATTATCAATAAAGATCACATGTTGATGGTGAAATTCAGAAGCACAATGTATATAGCAAATAAAAGTCTTGGTCCCAAGACAGACCCTTGGGATAGTCCAAAAAGGAGAAGTCAAAATGAATGGATAGCATGTACTGATGCTAAAAACAACATTTCTCAAGCAAGCCTATGCTCTGGTGTTGCCTACCCTCAGAAGGTCAACCTGTGCAAAAGAATGGTACAAATGGCTCTGTCATGCATAAGCGAGGTTGTCATCTCACGCTTTTTGTAGAAGTTATATCAGTCTCTGCTCGCAAAACGGCCAACTAGGTCTCCATGATTTTTGTCTCCAAGTAATCTCCTTCAATGTCATGTACCTGATCCGACTCTGCAAGGTCAAAACAAGAGGAGATCATATTTTTGCCACAAAAGAACAAGAAAAGAAAAAGATAAAGCAGCTTATCAGGAGATATATATTGCAGCAAAGTCATAATTCTCAATACATAAAGTAAAATTTTGGCATTGTTGTCATGAGATGATGGTCACTGGTACTGTAAGTCCAAAAGAAGTGGAAAGTTTACTACAAGTATGTCATAAGCTGTGACATATCAAATTCACAAATATAGCATCTCCAACATGGATCTCAACAAAAAGTCAAAATGGCTGAAATGCATTGGCAGGATAAATGAAATGGACCCTCTGAAGGGCGACATGTGCTAAAATACAACTAGAAAGATTCACACGAGACAGTCGTCCTATGTTTCACTCTCGAACGCCAGTCTCGTGAGGGGCATTTGTCGCACCGAATTTTATCTAGCCCCCCAAAGAAAAGAAAAAAAAACAAGGAAGAAACAAAAAATAGGGGAGCAAACAGAATAAACAAAAAAAAAATGGAAGAGAAGAGGGGGGGGGGGGGGGGGGTATCCTACCTCTACCTCTGCCTGGCCCTCCTACGATGAGAGGGAGAAGAGGGGGTGAAGGAGGGGACACCGTCGCTAGGCCTGCCTCCGCCGTCGCCAGCCACGGCTGGCCCAGCCACCACCTGCCGGCCCAGACACCACCGCTCCCAGTCCCTGCTGCCGCCGCTAGGCTCCCCGCCGCAGCCTCCGGGCCCAGTGGCTGCCGCCACCGCGGCCCTTGCCGTTGCTTCTGGTCCGCACCGCCGCCGCCCTGCTGCTGCTCGCGCCCCTGTCGCCACTACCGCCCTGCTGTGTCGCTGCTCGTGCTGCTGCTACCCCGGGATGAGCCACCGTCGAGAAGAGGGAGAGGAAGAGGAAGGAGGCCGCACGCCTCCTCCTCCTCTGTCTCGCGCGGAGCCCAACCAGGGAGGGGGCGAACAAAAAAAGGAAAGGAAAAAATAGAAAGAAGGAGAAAATGACAGGGGCCAAAACGTAAATTGCCAACGTAAATTTCCTAGCGAAATTATGTAAACCCCCCTGTGGGTTACGCAAGCCTCCCGGGGGAGGTACACATATGCCCCGGCCATGGTTCCTCCTCCTTCCACTATAAAAGGAGGGGGGCGCCCAAGCGAAGAGGAGGATTTTTGAAGTTCCCAACACAGAGCAAGGCTCTGAGAAGGACTGCAAGGCGGTCTGGGAGAAGGGTCTACAAGGCAGCCCTAAAAAAAATATTGTGCGAGGCACAATTTGAATTTTCTCAAGCAAGGTCCATTGGACTTCCTTTATTGGGCCAAACTTCTTATTGGGCCTCAAATTGCTTATTGGGCCGAACTTGTATTTTTCATGCAAATGATTATGATGTTTCATGCTTAATGGGCCTAATGATGCTTTATTGGGCCGACATTTGACGTATTCTCACGTGTGATGTTTAATGGGCCTATTGGGCTAATTTCACTTATTTAATCACGCCTTATATGAATAATTACACGTAGTGTCACGCTTATTTCAAACTTTTCACTACTTGGTTTCTTAATCAAAATCAATCAAATGTTCAACAAGCTTTAATAAAATATTTCCCAAACATTATTATTTAATTTTCAATAACATAAAAATAACAAACAAGTCATGTCTCATGTTATTTTTGATCCACCTTAAGTTAATCACCTTTTAAATCAAATAAATAAATGAAAATATTAATTTAATCCACATAATGATAATTTAAATAAATAAATGACAAAAATAATTAAAAATGACATCAATGATTTTAAAATACCAAAAAATGAGAAAATGGATTTAAAAATCAATAAAATGAAACAAATATCAAAAAAATCCAAAAAAATAGATTGCATGCTTGTCATTCAATTGTGAGTCACGCTCTTCTGTTTCAAATGGGTTGTCTGATGGTTAATCAAGGATATTTAGCCTTTGTGCTGATGTAATTAACACTAACCGAGGTTAGTGGGGGAGGTCAAACGAATTAAATAAGACCATGTCCATATAAATAAATAAAAGGCCAAATAAATCAAATCCAAAGATAAAATTAAAATTTTAAAGTGTTAAAAAAATGATTCTCACAACGGGATAGACATACTCGTATGACCTACAGTAGAAAGACTTACTCGTGCAAATGTTTGTGACTCATACACGTTAGTGTACACATATGACTCGGACATGACTTCCAATAAATACTCTTACTAACATGCAACTAAGTGTAACTTATACTACATAGACTTACTCGTATGACTTGTACGGGATAGACATACTCGTATGACCTACAGTAGAAAGACTTACTCGTGCGAATGTTTGTGACTCATACACGGTAGTGTACACATATGACTCGGACATGACTTCTAATAAATACTCTTACTAACATGCAACTAAGTGTAACTTATACTACATAGACTTACTTGTATAACTTGTACGGGATAGACATACTCGTATGACCTATAGTAGAAAGACTTACTTGTGCGAATGTTTGTGACTCATACACGGTAGTGTACACATATGACTCGGACATGACTTCTAATAAATACTCTTACTAACATGCAACTAAGTGCAACTTATACTACATAGACTTACTCGTATGACTTGTACGGGATAGACATACTCGTATGACCTACAGTAGAAAGACTTACTCGTGTGAATGTTTGTGACTCATACACGGTAGTGTACACATATGACTCGGATATGACTTCTAATAAATACTCTTACTAACATGCAACTAAGTGTAACTTATACTACATATATGACTCGGACAAGACTACGATCTGTGCAAGTGTTGATGTTTGTGGCATTTATAGGTGAACTGTCAGTATTTATTGGTGAATGTGTGGTATTTATTGGTGGATGTGTTCTATATGTAGGTGAATAGAGAACCACACTAGAAGACTACAGATCTGTGCAAGTGTTGATGTTTGTGGCATTTATAGGTGAAATGTCAGTATTTATTAGTGAATGTGTGGTATTTATTAGTGAATGTGTTCTATATGTAGGTGAATAGACAACCACACTGGAAGACTGCAAATCTGTGCAAGTGTTGATGTTTGTGGCATTTATAGGTGAAATGTCAATATTTATTAGTGAATGTGTGGTATTTATTGGTGAATGTGTTCTATATGTAGGTGAATAGACAACCACACAGGAAGACTGCAAATCTGTGCAAGTGTTGATGTTTGTGGCATTTATAGGTGAAATGTCAGTATTTATTGGTGAATATGTTCTATATGTAAGTGAATAGACAACCATACTGGAAGACTATAAATCTGTGCAATTGTTGATGTTTGTGGCATTTATAGGTGAACTGTCAGTATTTATTGGTGAATGTGTGGTATTTATTGGTGGATGTGTTCTATATATAGGTGAATAGACAACCACACTGGAAGACTACTGATCTGTGCAAGTGTTGATGTTTGTGGCATTTATAGGTGAACTGTCAGTATTTATTAGTGAATGTGTGGTATTTATTGGTGGATGTGTTCTATATGTAGGTGAATAAAGAACCACACTAGAAGACTACAGATCTGTGCAAGTGTTGATGTTTGTGGCATTTATAGGTGAAATGTCAGTATTTATTGGTGAATGTGTTCTATATGTAGGTGAATAGACATCCACACTGGAAGACTGTAGATCTGTGCAAGTGTTGATGTTTGTGGCATTTATAGGTGAAATGTCAGTATTTATTAGTGAATATGCAACCTTCATGAGATGATGAATTAGATTGTTGTAGCGACATGCAGCTGAATCAACCAAACCTTTTTGAATTATATATTCATCGTTTGCAAGTCGATATCGCATCTCAATTATCCATCGTTTCAGAATATATCTCTTGAGTATCCTCACAATGCCTGCAAACTAAAGTGCCACCAATGCATGCCGACATAAATAACCTCTAAATTCGAAAGACTTACAGGTACATGCAACTAAGTCCTCAGTCCAGTCAACCGACACTGTGAATTCCTTTGTAATGATCTTGTCAAAATGTTTCACTTTAATATTTTCAAAAGACTTTATTCTCATTGTCAACTTCTTGTGTTGGAACACAGGAAGCAATCTCGATCAATTCTTCTTGGAACTTCTTAAAAATGCCCCTCGTGTATATGCTAGAAGCATGTTTTTCAAATGGGGATGAAGTTCGTAGAAAGGGAGCAGTTTTCATCGTTTTCACATCTGCTTCATTTTCAGCATCGTATCTGCTGTCAAGTGCAACACTGTACTTATCGATGATTCTCCTCGTGTAGTTTTTGATTGAACAAATCCATCGAGGAAGTGATGGATGCTCTTACTTCTTTGGGAGGAAGACATTCCTGCATATAAATAAATATATGTTATTGAATTAGATGGAAACACTCTCATAAATACATGTGAATGACACTAAATAATATTACCTGCAAAGAAAGCATCTTTCAAGAAGACTGGAGCCCATTTCAGCCTGCTTTCATATAGACTCTTCATCCATTCATTATCAATGCACTCTTCATAGAGTATTTGGTCCCATCTCTCCTCAAACTCATGAGTTGTGATCGAATCACATATGCATCCATGGAACTCATCAATGAAATGAAGATACTTAGAACAAATATGACCAATTTTTTTAGGGATCTTCTTCATTATGTGCCAAAGGCACCAACGATTTCTTGCATTAGGGAAGATCTCGGCTATAGCAACTCCATGGCTTTATCTTAATTGGTGATTGTTGCTTTCGGTGCTTTGTTACCATTTGATTCTAGCCAAGCCTTGAACACCCATACAAATGATTCAATTTTTTGAAAGAAGTGCACAACCAAGTAAGATAGATTGTCCATGATGATTAACCCCCACAAATGGTGCAAAAGGCATGTCATATGTGTTAGTCAAGTACGTAGTATCAAAAGTTATCACATCTGAAAAGTATGTGCATGCCATGCGAGACCTTCCATCAATCCAAAAGATATTGCGTAATTGATCATCATCATTCAAGTCCAACGCATAAAAGAACATTGGATTTCTATGTTGCATTAGGCGAAAATATTCAATCATTCTCTGTGCATCGCCCTTCTTCAGTTGAGATTGCCTCTCCCTATCCAAAAAATTTTGAGTCTTTCTTTGAAAATGGTAACTAACGCATGCCTCCCACTCTTACAGGCATAGTGGAGATTATCTTCGAAGTTGTGACACCAAAACGCCTCATGTTTTTAATTTCTCTCTTTTGTGGAGTGCATATTTTTCTATGTGATCTAAAATGTTTCGCACCACCTGGATTCAAAGCATGGTTGTGCTCTAGTATTAGTTCATAGAATACGTGTTTCCCACTACTTTTGTCAACATTTACTTTCACCGATGCATTGCAACCTATCTTTGGGGAGTCTCTATGATTCTTTGCTTCAACTTTCCTTCTTGATTTTCCATTCCTCCAACAACCTAAATGTCAAAATATACATTTTCCATCATTCCATTTACTAGATATCACACATGTGCCGAACCCTACATTCCTTCCATATGTATTGTAGAACGTCATGACATCATTAGCATTTTCAAAATTCATACCCTCGCTTGGTTGTGCTCTATTGTAGGATCTTGCATTAGAAGAGTTAGTTTTCCCTGGAGTGTTTACCTCAAAACCTTTTGACAGTATTTTGTCACCTACATTTCAGAGTAAAAAAATGATTAAGAATGTGTATATGAAGAAAAGACATATAACATATAGATGTGTAAAAAAAATGCACCAATAAATACTCTCCATTCACTTATAACCCCTTCTCTAACAAGGAAAAACAATGAACATGCAACTTTAAGAACTGAAACCGCAGTTGAAATAAGGAAAGAAAAAAAAACACAGCTTTAAAGCTTCAACCACAGATGAAACACATAAAAAAATGAAAATGCAACTTTTAAAACTTCAACCGCAGTAGAAATAAGGAAAATTTTACTTCTTCTGCATGTAACTCTTAAGCTATCAATGCACCTACCTATAACTCCTTCTCTAAAGACAGCTTTAAGGCATAAAGCTAAATAAAAACATAACTTTAAAGACTTCAACTGCAGCTGAAAAAATAAAAAAAAATGAAAATATAGCTTTCAAAACTTCAACCGCAGCAGAAATAAGGAAAAAATTACTTCTTCTGCACGTAAGGCATAAAAAATATATATTTAACTATATGCTATCAATCCACCTACCTTCTTCCATGCCCTTAAAAGTGTTTGTCTTTTCAAATCGAAGAGAGAAGCTCTACAACAGTAATTAAAGCAGTCGCCCAATAGCGAGACCTACTAACGAGGGAGCGGAGTAAATGCGTTGCTGCCTGTGGGAGAGGGGTGGAGTGACTGAGAGATTTAAAACATAATAATGTTGTCGATCGAGTGGGAGAGAGGCGGAGTGACTATGCAAGTCCGACTCACCTATCTGCGTGGAACGACTCGCCTATCTGCACGCTCGTCGTTCGCCTCCGCACAGCTGAGAAAGGAAGGCAGGCACTTCGCTCTGGAGAGGGCGTTCTGTGAGAAAGGAAAGACTCGTCTGTCTGTGTGCTCCTCGTTCGCCTCCGCACAGAAGAAAGGAAGGCAGAGACTTTACGGCATTCGCGTTGGAGAAGGAGCAGAGAGGGGGAACAGAGACTTCGTGGCGTTCGCATTGGAGAAGGAGCAAAGAGGGGGAGAAGGCAGTTCGGTGGCGGGAAAGGAATCAAGGGCAATGTTGTCTTTCTCCATGAGACTGTGAGAGATAAGACATTTACTCAAAAAAATGTCACTTCACCCTGTCTGAATCCACTCGACAACCACCCATTGGGTGTGCTTGCCGATGTGTTAAGTATTACTCCACAGTTCATACCTATGTAAAGCGATTTGACACTACCTATCATGGCAATCAGGTACCATGTATCCCTCCAGGCTATTCTCCTCCCTACAACTCTTCCAGGTACCCAGCAATGTCCTATGTGACCCATCCTTAAGCATACAACACTTATGTTACTCCACCAGCCCCAAATTCATTTGATCCAAACTGGTATGTGGACACGGGGGCCACAAATCACATGACATCTGATTCTGGCAACCTCACTGACATGCATTCTTATGGTGGCAGTGACACTGTGAGTATCGGCAATGGAGCAGGTTTGTCAATGCTTCATTTGGGAGATTCATCTTTTTTCATCACAATAGACCTTTTTTGTTTACCTATAACTCTTCATGTACCTTCTTTGACCAAGAATATTATCTTAGTTTCTCAATTTACTCATGATAATTGTGTTCTTTTTTTATTTTATCCAAACTACTTTGTGATAAAGGATCTTATCTCGAGGAAGGAGCTTCTTCGCGGCCCTAACTCCAACGGCCTCTACCGTCTTCTGCTTACTCAGCCCAATCTATCCAATACATTTTCTTCATCCCAGGCGTTGCTTAGTTCCCGTCAACACATCTCCTCTTGGCATGCTCGGTAGGGACACCCAACACTCCAAGTTGTTTGACAAGTTCTATCACGTGGTGGTTTACCATCCAACAAAGTCATCTCTTCCTTTATGTGTTCATCTTGTCAACGTGCCAAAAGTCATCATTTGCCTTTTCCCACTTCTGATTTTATTTCAAGTACTCTCTTAGAGTTTGGTGTGTCCGACGTATGGGGTTCCTCTCCATGTGTCATGCCCCCAAAATTTCCACCTTATGGCTTGTGGAAATAATCAGGGCGCGACATTCAAATCAAACGGGCATACAAGTCATTTAATTTAGATTCAGCAAAAAAAAAGCACTAAATTTTGGCGATAATGGTCGACAAAAATTTTCTGGGTGTTGACAGACCAGGGTGGGTGTCAACACACAGCCCCATGGTTGTCGACAGATTAAACAAACCCAATAAACCCTTTCAAGGCACTAAAAAGTGTATTTAAAGATTTCTAGAGCCCCATCCAAGATCCTTCATATTTACAACATAAGGGTGGTTCTGAAACAAAAATGAATCATCCATAACCATCTCCACAAAAGACTACACTGGGATGCTCACTTCACTCTTGCCCAGTCCCATCCATCTCCACAGGCTCACTTTCACTACCTGAAAATATTAAAGAATTTAATGAGCTTGTGCTCAGTAGGATTTACATCTCAAGGTACGGGCAAGGTATAAGTAATTATATTTTAAACAAGCAGAATTCCGAGGATAACGTGCATCATCTCATGTATAAACAGGAAGCATAATTATAACAGACCAAGAATTGCAATTTGCATAATTTCAAGGAGATGCCTATCAGTTGCACAATGACAGAATTATACAAATTCCAAATTTCTTCAGAACATATATGGATCAATTGAACAGATAATAAAATGGCCATTTAAATGAACACATGTACAATGAACAATCATATTATAATATATCAAGAAGGCACTTTCAAATCTACTAAACATATCAATGTCGTGCCAACACCACAAGTCCATACTCCCATGGTTAACAAGTACGTTGGGGTGCTCCTCCCCATGACCAAATAGAGCCCGATATATGCACAGGTACAGGTCAGTTAGACCAAAGTCCCAAGTAGTGCCAAAACACATTATGTCCAAGAGAATTCCAAATGAACAAGTAGTAGGCTCAGTTTAGAACCTGAAACACTCTTGATGAAACAAGAATGACAAGAGTACCAATTATAAGAGTGTCAAAGAGTTAGTGAACGAAAGTGAAAGAGAGCTTGACAGATCAAATCGTGCAGAAGGGTCAAATGGGCTCCCTATACATTTTCCTTGATTTTAGATTCAAGAGCAAGCAGACTCAAGGTTGGAATTTCAGTTGAATCATAGAGGAACAGAAATCAAGATAATTAAGAGCAATTTTTAGAATGATATTCACATTATTACCACTTTTAACATACATAAGATGCTTAGGCTAATATCATGCTGGTTGCTCTTCTACAGGGCAGATCACAGGCAGTCAAAGTGTACCAGAGAAAGAGCAGTCAAAGTGGCTAGAAAGGCCAGTCGAAGTGCCACAAGGGTCAGCCAAAGTTGTGTTGAAGAGAGCCATAAAGAGCCAGACGAAGTGTACTCGAAATAGGAAGAGAAAAAAAGGTCTATGGATAGCTCAAGTATGCATCAGTCTCGATGATGACAATAGCAAAGGTTCAATGATGGATAGAAAACTCTATGATTCAGAATGACTAGACTATGTTTCCAACAAGGAAGTTGCTAGAACCGTCACATGAAAGAACTTGAAGGTTGCATTTTCAGTCTAATGGTTCCAAAATTTCAGGGATCAAGGGGCAAATCAAATGGGCTCCTATATTGGAAAGATCAGAGAACTCAAGTAATCTACTTGAAAACGAGGTCATGCTACAACAGATCTGGGATCAAGAAGGTACCAAAGGGTCTTTCTCAGGAATGATCAAAGAAACACTACACTCACTAGTCAGAAATGGGACAAACAAGAGGGTCTTACGATGGTGTGAGGATCAGGGAATCCTAAACACGTTACTGGACAGAGGTCAGGCAAATCAGAGGCAATCAAGATGGGATCACAAGATTCCAAATAGTGTAAAACATTTAGTTTGTGCCCGAGAAAACCTACCTTAACCACTTCTAAACTCCTACTCTATCTTCAAACCAAGGCAAAGACGATGGATGAAGCTTCAGGATCCCCAAGCTTTAGGATCACCTCCCACCTGAGTGCTTCCGCCGCCACTCCAAGCTTCTCTTCCCACGACCAATGGCATTAGAAGGGAGTTTGGGGTTGGTTTTAAGGGTCTTCATCAGGCTAGGACTTATGGGTTCCCATGTTCACAGGACAGTAGGTGAGACTCGTCAAAGACCCACCATACCTTAGGCCATGCGGCCCATGTTTCTAATAGTATAGAAGGTTGACTTCTATCCTGGAAAAAGGACAGTCACGGTGGGGACCATTCGTGGCCCAAGTTTGACTCCCATCAGACCAATCGCTGTCAAGCTTTAAGGGTTGCATCGATTGGAGAAGAACCTCACATCGGTTGGCATAGAAAAAGGCAATTGATTGGTGAACAACATGGCAATCGATTGGCATAAAAGGTAATCAATTGGTGAACTAACAAGGCAATCGATTGGCACGAAAGGCAATCGATTGGTGAACTAACAAGGCAATCGATTGGCATGAAAAGCAATCGATTGGTGAACTAACAAGGCAATCGATTGTCAAAATAAGACAATCGATTGGTGAACAACATGGCAATCGATTGGCATGAAAGGCAATCGATTGGTGAATTAACAAGGCAATTGATTGTCAAAAGAAGGCAATCGATTGGTGAACAACATGGTAATCAATTGGCATGAAAGGCAATCGATTGGTGAACTAACAAGGCAATCGATTGGCATGAAAGGCAATCAATTGGTGAACTAACAAGGCAATCGATTGGCATGAAAGTCAATCAATTGGTGAACTAACAAGACAATCGATTGGCGTGAAAGACAATGATTGGTGAAGGAAAAACATCGATTTGGTCATTAAAAACTGTAACGGCCCTACATATTTATGCCCAATAAGGCCCATATCCAAGTCCGCCTCCCGTGATCGGACCGAAGTCTCGCAAGGGATAACTCATACACGTGTCCAGTAAGAATATAAAAGACAACCACACAGTATAAGACACAAGAAAGTATATGTGCTCATATCTGCATATAACAATTTACAACTGTCCCAATACATTTTTACATGTCTAAATAAAAAGTACAACTACCTGGGACATACCCCGAGGGAGCACAAGCTCACACAACACAGTTAAAACTCAACTGCTTGTGGTACAAGTCTGCCACAACACCTCTGCAAACAACTCAAACGGCACGCCCTGAAGAATTGTAGGGGAGTGAGCCTCAACAAGTCACAGCTCAGTAGGGGCCACCCAAAAACAACACAAAACTAAGGACCTCACCCCAAAGGGTCTCACAGGCAACACCGAGAGCCAAACCATATCGTACTCACATATTCATATATAAATTGCAATTAACGGGAACACCCAACTGAACACAACCTCGAAAGTAAGAGGAAACACAGACTAGCATCACATCACTAGTCTGCTCAACAGCTGAACGCCCTAAGCTTAAGCCTCATAGGCAATCATTGCAACATTAATCGCCTAACATAATCCACACAGGCAAACCACCGCCTAGGTTACAAGCTCCACAGGCGAACCTCCACACATGGGTAACAAGACTGCTACCAAGAGCTATTCCACTAATACCCCAACCACGATATGCCTAGCCCACACAAGGTAGGCAAACTGCTACAACGAGCCAGTCCCATCCACACCCAAAACCTTAATCGAAAGCTTACTCACGAAGAGAAACCACAACGAGGTAAGGTCCTCACCACTTGACCTCCTGGAGCACAGTTTCACCTCAACACCTGAAAAGGCGGTACACACAGCGTACCACCACCAATCACTACCCACCACTGGGTACATGGAATCTAAACTACAAGGTACCACCAAAAACACACCCAAACCAGTGCAACCATAAGGCAACCACAACGGGTCTCACTGCACTAGTGAGTCACTACTCTAAACCACCCGCCACAACTGGGCCAACACCAGGGCAACACCACAGCAGTCAATTCACAATCAACTGATTTTACACAACCCACTAGCACAACCTGTGACAAGCAGAGTCGGAACGTACGACGCCACTGTTGCCCAGCTAGCTAGCCCAGAGGGGGGGTGAATGGGTTATTAAAACTTCTATCTCTGATTAAAACCTGTTTACTGAAAGGATTGCACAACTTAATAACAAGGTTAGAGTTAGAGCAAATAAAAACAATCACACAAAACACATCCACAAGACACAAGGATTTTTATCCTGGTTCGGAACTCCTCTCCACAGGAGACCTACGTCCAGTCCCTGAGCAATACCTCAGGATTTCACTACCAAGGGTACAATCCCCCTTATGGATCCTTACACCCAGCCTCAACTGGTCTTCCTTCAACCTGAAGGGAAAAACACCCACCCTGGATACCACCAGGTCTTCCTTCGTCCAGAAGGGAACACAACTAAAGAAGAAAATGTGGGAACAGGCTTCAGACTCTAGCTTAACAGGCTACAAGCTGAAGCTACCAAGGCCCGAGAGAGAATAGATTTAGCAAGGTTTTCTCTCCAAGGACTACACAAGCTCTCACAAATAAAATCTCCTTTGATCACTGAGAGCTAAGAGCTAAGAACAAGTTGGAGTGGAAGCTTCGCTCTTCTTTTCAATCTTCTGAAGACTCGAAGAGATGGTTTCTTTCTTTTTGAAAAATAAGTCTTGTTCTCTCTATCTTGTGTAATCTTCTCCGTCTTGAGTCTTTTATTTATACTTCTGATTCAAATTTGAACGTTGAAGTGTCCGTTGTCTCTTATCCTGGTGTACGTTAGACTGGTCACCAAGGAAGCTTCTGATCTTCAGTCTTTTATCCTTTAGTACACGCCAGAGAAATGTTTTAGAATCTTGTATCTTGTATCCAACGTTGTACAGATGAGTCTTGTCAGATATCTGCAAGCATATCAACAATAAATAGAGGACAGCTAGGACTGTCGTTGATTGTTAGTTACAGATGGAACATATATTGCAATATATAGCAAGGCTCCGTTCTGTCTAAAAAGTACGTAGACAGAGTAGCATGGAAATGGAAGATATTGTCTGCATGCATGGGAGATACGATCAGAGAGCATTTAATGCGTAGCAGTCAACAAAAGATATGACTTTGACTTTTCAACGCTATTAAAAAGCATTATACTGATACAGCAAGAAATTCGATATAATAATCCTGATGCTTTCATGACTTATGAAATCGTTATGAGTTATAGCAAGTCGTTATGAACACTTATCAAGTCGTTATGAACTGTAAAGAAATCGTTATGAACTCTAAAGAAATCGTTACAAAATCAAGTCGTTATGAGTTTCAAAGAAATCGTTACAGGTCTAAGAAATCGTTATGAACTCTAAAGAAATCGTTACAGCAATCAAGTCGTTATGAGTTTCAAAGAAATCGTTACGAGGTCTAAAGAATCGTTATGAACTCTAAAAATCGTTACAGCAATCAAGTCGTTATGAGTTTCAAAGAAATCGTGTGACTCTAAAGAAATCGTTACAGCAATAAGTCGTTATGAGTTTCAAAAAATCGTTACGAGGTCTAAAGAAATCGTTACGGCTAGAGAGTCGTTGCGAGTTCTAAAGAAATCGTTACGGGCTAAAGAAATCGTTACGAGGTCTAAAGATCGTTACGGCTAGAGAGTCGTTGCGAGTTCTAAAGAAATCGTTACGAGGTCTAAAGAATCGTTACGGTCAAGTCGTTGCGGTTCTAAAGAAATCGTTACGAGGTCTAAAGAAATCGTTACGACTCAAGTCGTTACGGTTCTAAAGAAATCGTTACGAGGTCTAAAGAAATCGTTACGACAGTCAAGTCGTTACGGGTTCTAAAGAAATCGTTGCGATGTCTTAAGGAATCGTTGCGATATCGATTTGTTTTGAGTTTTCCGGTCAAAGAGGAAATCGTTCTGCTTATCAAAGAAGTCGATACAAAGACTTGGACAGAATGAGAGATGAGACTTACCTGATTGTCTTGAACTTTCATTTTTCTTTTATTTCCTGTTCTCAAGCTCAAGTAATCCATTAGTACTATTTTGTTAATCATCAAAATTAATATATAAATAAATGAATTATTTATTATGGGGACAGTTTGGTCATCAATCTCCCCCTTTTTGATGATGACAAAATATACTAAACATCATACAAAAATTAAACATTCATGTTTTTCAGATTGACTTCATGTTTTTCAGATTGACTTTAGTTTTCTCCCCCATTTTGTCAATAAGCAAAAAGATAGGCTGAGAGACAAAGAAGAGAGATATCATTGTATTAAGTATGAGAAAGGTAGTACAAAGGAGATAACAAGGAGGCATGCTGTGAGATGACAGCCCATGCCTTGATCTCAAGGTCTTCAAACGTCTGTTGGAAAACCCCAGAAGCAACAGAGAAGTTAGGACCCATGGATTGGGTGGCCCTTTGAATGTACAAAGCCCTTTGCTGATCCAAGAATTCTGCATACTGATCTGGGTCCAGAATGAATCTGAAGTAAGTGCTTTTTCCGAAGCTGGCACGATGGAGAAATCTATCCAAAGAGATTGGATAGAAGAGCTTCTGATCTATCAGATCCTGCTTCAGAGCGAAGAAAGCTGTATATCTAGCTGCCCACTGAACATAAATCTCTTGAATAGGATTTATGGAGTTGAGATCCATGAAGGCTTCAGCTGAGAGAGAGGGCTTATTTTGATGACCAAGGAACTGTTGATGGCCTCTAACTGAAGGTGGGTTCCTTGTAGATGATTGCCCACACGGAGGGTGTAAGCCTTTCACACTCAGAAATGAGTGGAGCCAAAACCTGAGAGGAGATGCGGCCAGAGTGGTATTCTCTGAAGATAAACCGCAGGAAGGAGGGCAGTCTGCTCTGCTTGGCTGACATTCTACCCATCTGCTTGGCAAACATGTCAAATGCATGGGATCCTGCATTTGAATCAAATACTAGGAAATGCAGCTTTGGCAAAAGGACTAGAGAGTCAACCCGGATATCAGCAAAATTCACTGTTAGGGGAATATTCACTGGACGTTCGGATCTTAACATGACTATAGCTGAATGGAATTGAGAGAACTGGACTTCTGGCAGTTTGTTCAGGAAGCAGAAGTCACTGTACTGCTGGAAGCTTTTGGCAATGCGGATCTCTTTCAGGATGAAAGGACCCCACAAATTCTTATGCTTGAGAAAGAACCACTCAGAGAGAGTGAGAGAATGAGCTCCATGTGTAATGGATTCGGCCCTGGCAGTCAAGAACTTGTTGTATTGAGCTTTGTTGCCCTTGACATTTGCCCACTGATCTTCAGTCTTGAACTCAGTCCCCTCAAAGATTTTGGATTTATGAAAGTGGGATAACTGGGTAAGAGGAAGAACAATATTTAGGTGCTCAGTAAGGTTGAGGAAGGGAATACCATAAATGGTGGAGAGGATGCACTTTTGAAGATATTCCTTATAAAGGAATCTTTTGTGAGGTTCAAGGGTAAGAGAGTACCAAAGAGGAGGAAATAAGGAGGAGAGATGGAAGCAGAGGATGATTGTTTCCTCTTTTCTTGGCAGGACTGGGAGGATCAGTCCTGTGGATATGAGTGGCAGTGTAGAGAATGGTGGAAAGGGTATTTCTCTCAAAGTCATCCGGCAAGTTTGTGTCAAAGACACCAAGTAGAGGAGGATTTTCTGGAATAAAAGTAACAGAGGAAGGAGGAGTAGGAGGATAGAAAAGGTGTTTGGGATTGAAGGATGAAGTGGGTTGAATTGGAGTGGTTTGAGTTTGAGGTGATGAGGGTGAGAAGGATGATGGGGCTGAGGTGTGAGAGGAGTAGGAGAGAAGGTAGGTTGAGATGAATGATAGAGGATGATGGTTGGGTGCGAGGTACTGGGTGTTTTATAGTTGGTGGAGCAGGAGGGGCTGTGAGAGGAGAGGTAGGTGAGGACAAAATTGGAGTTGCAAGATTTGAAGTGTCAGGGGCCGAAGTAGCTGACATGGGCTCTTTCCCTTTGGCTTCTCTGACAACTGAAGAGGGTCCTGATGACCCTGAAGCTTGCCCTGATGGCCCTGGTGGCCCTGATGCTTGAACTGGTAGCCCTGTTGGCCGAGAGACTTCTGCTGGAGGCCCTGGTGGCCTAGGAACTTCAGCTGGACTGCTCTGAGTGGGTGCAGGAGGGACACCACTAGACCTTGAAAGATTAGCCAGCAAATTCTTCATATCAGACATCTCTTTATTGAACCACCTCATTGCATTTCGAATTGAGGATAGATCAGAGGAGGTTGAAGCTTGATTAGAGATAATGCCCTGAACACTTGTCTGAACGGATGACAAGACTTCTCCTTGAGCTTTCAACAATGCCATAATAGGCTTCAGATTGACTTTTCTGTGACTCTTTCTTGGCCTTTTGTGAGCCACTCTCTTTTGCTTCCCTTGCTGAATGACAGGCTCCTCAAGATTGATATTGCTTGCACCTGGGCCTTCACTAACAGGAACACTGGCAGGAGGTGGAATTTCCTCAATGCCTACTTGCTCCCCCTGACTAGGAGCGGGGAGTTCAACACTTTCTTGCTCCCCCTTAGCAGGAGCTTCTTCCAACACAACTTTCTCCAAGTGGCCTTCTGCCACGGATTCAGGCACTTCAGGTTCAAAGAGACTTTGCTCCCCTTGGCTAGGAGCTTCGTCCATGACCACATCTTGTTGAGTACCTGCTTGTACCTCAACATTAGCAATTGTTTCAGACAGAATTTCTGTATGGCCTGGTGCCATAGCTTCTTCTTCAACACATCCACCTTCTTTAGAAGTAGCTGAGGTGGAGGGAATGGAATCCAATACTTCTCTTAAGATTGAGGCGACTAAGGTGGTGGGCAAAGAGTCTGCCACACCAGCTGCACCTTCTTCCAACTGAACTTCTGGAGAATGAGAGATAATCTCCACAACAGGTGAGACTGAACCTTCGCCTGGCTGGACACAACTGGTACTGCTGCTTCTTGAACACTGCTGCTGCTGCTTCTGCTGCTGCTGCTTCTTCTTCTTCTGCTGCTGCTCTGCTTGCTCTGCTGCTGCTACTGCTTCTTCTCTGCTGCTGTTTCTTCTTGAACTTCTGGAATATCCCCAATAATTGCTTCTCCTTCAGCCACAGAGGATTTGACCAAATTCCATCTTGCACTGAAAAACCACTCTTCTTCAGGTTTCTGGACCTTATAGACTGGCCCATCTTCTCTACTACTGCTCCAGACACATCTACTCCGAAATGCTTGAAAATCCTGGTGAGTAGATGAGCATAAGGCAAGGAAACATTTAGCTTGCTCTTTGTTTCCCAGATTTGAGTACTGGCAAATTTCATTCTCTCAATCATAACTGCGGCCAGATTTATCTCCTGTTCTGGATTACCCAGAACATCAAGTCTGAGTCTGCCCTAGTGCATGAAGAAAAGGTAGCACTCCGAGGAACTATGATTTGGCAGACAATAAAGTGGAGCAAACGATTGAAAGCTGACATCTGATTTATATCCAATTTTCCATCCTTCAGCTTAAACCCTGGACCAATAATGCCAAGTCCCTTAGCTTCATCATTACTGAGTCCACACCACTAAAGCCTGATGTCTTCACTCCAAACAACTCATGCAACAGATCATAATCTATCTTGATCTGGGTGCCCTTTACTGTGGAGACAAGGGACCCATCTGCCTCTGATTTCAAACAAATGAAAAAGGCTTTCACAAGGTCCGGGTAGCATACCTCGGTGAGAGTAACAACATCCATCCACTGCATTCTTCTCAAGGCTTCGACTAAACTGGACATGCCACTCTTCTCAAGATTCTGAACATCCACTGCCTTATTTCCGCAAATCTTCGTCTTCACAAACGTAAACCTCTCTTGCTCCTTTGGGGACAAATACTCAGCACTGTAGCCCCCTACGCTTCCGGAGATCATCGGAGCGGCCATGGGTTAGAGGAGAAGGAGATTCTGGTGAAGGGAAATGACGGAAGAGGTGGAAGCTCTCGAAGGGATTCTTCGCGGGAAGAGGAGAAAGCTTCGAAAGTTGCAGAGAGTCGATCCCAAAATCGTTAGGGCATCGGCTTTGGGTGAACGGATAGAGGATAAAAGGGTAAAGGTAGAAGACAAGTCGTTCTCAGAACGATTTGAATAAATTATTACTATTTTATCGAAAAGTGAAGCGCCAGAGGCAGTAAAGCCAGAAAACGACAAAATCGTTTGACGGGTCAAACAGCTTTTAATACGATAGCGGTCAAGGAATGTAGACAAACTGAATTTTGCTCATTGTTAAAGAGGGAAAATTTCATTTCTATCTGAAAATTTTTATGCCAATAAAATTACAGAGATCTTTTCACACATTGCACATCCCTAATTCCCTTCTAAGAGATGTAAATCTCTCTTCAGGTAGGGCTTTTGTGAAGATGTCTGCTAATTGACCATTTGTATCTATAAAAGAAATTTCTAAATTACCACTAGCTACGTGGTCTCGAATAAAATGATATCTTACCTCAATGTGCTTAGTCCTTGAGTGCTGAACTGGATTTTTGGTGAGGTTGATGGCACTTGTATTATCACACAATAGTGGAATTGATTTGATGTGAATTCCGAAATCCTCAAGTTGTTGCTTTATCCAAAGAAGTTGTGTACAGCAACTTCCAGCAGCAACATATTCTGCCTCAGCTGTTGATAAAGCTACTGAATTTTGTTTCTTGGATGACCATGATATTAAACATCCTGCAAGAAACTGACAACAACCACTGGTGCTTTTTCTATCTACTTTGCATCCAGCATAATCAGCATCTGAATATCCTACTAATTCTATTTCACAAGATCTAGGATACCAGAGACCTAAATCATGAGTTCTAGCCAGATATCTAAATATTCTTTTTACTGAAATTAAATGAGACTCTCTAGGGTCTGCCTGATATCTAGCACACATGCACACACTAAACAAAATATCTGGTCTACTTGCAGTTAAGTAAAGTAATGATCCTATCATACCTCGATAATTCTTTTGATCTACCTTTTTACCTTTTTGATCACTGTCCATTCTGATTGATGTGCTCATTGGGGTTGATAAAGGCTTTGCATCTTCAAATCCAAATTTCTTTAACAGCTCTTTGGTGTACTTGGCTTGACAGATATGAGTGCCATCCTTCCCTTGCTTAATTTGCAATCCAAGGAAGTAGCTTAGCTCCCCCATCAAGCTCATTTCGAATTCTCCCTGCATAAGCTTTTCAAAGTACTTGCAAAGAGATTCATCAGTAGATCCAAAATAATATCATCTACATATATTTGCACAAGAAGTATATGTTTATCCTTAGACTTTATAAATAATGTACTATCTACTTTACCTCTAGTGAAACCATGATCTAATAAGAAAGTACTGAGCCTTTCATACCAGGCTCTAGGTGCTTGCTTCAAACCATATAAAGCCTTATGTAGTTTAAATACATGATTTGGAAATTCGAGATCATCAAAACCTGGAGGTTGTTCAACATAAACTTCCTCCTTGATAAAACCATTTAAAAAGGCTGATTTGACATCCATTTGAAATAGTTTTAAATCAAATGCAGATGCATAAGCAAGTAAAATCCTAATAGCCTCAAGTCTAGCTACAGGTGCATAGGTTTCATCGAAATCTATGCCTTCCTCTTGGGAGTAGCCTTGAGCTACCAGTCTGGCCTTGTTCCTTAAGATTATTCCAGACTCATCCAGTTTATTTCTGAACACCCACTTGGTGCCAATAACTGAATGATTGGATGGTCTAGGAACAAGTGACCATACTTGGTTTCTCTTGAACTGATTTAGTTCATCTTGCATGGCTAATATCCAAGATTCATCAGATAAAGCTTCATTGACTGTCTTAGGCTCTATTTGAGAAACAAAGGCTAAATAATCACAAGGAATTACATTACCTCTTGTTCTTACCCCTACAGATGGATCACCAATAATGTTTTCAGGAGGGTGATCTTTCTGATGTCTCCATTCTTTTGGAAGATTTTCATGTTGAATTTCAGTTTGCTGCAGTTCTTCCAGAGGAGGATCATCCTTGTCCTTAATTGAGGTATTCTTAATTTTTCAGACAAGTCATCTGCATCATCAATGTCACTAATTTCTTCCTTTTTCAAGGAAGGGTTAGATTCATCAAAAATAACATGTACAGATTGTTCAATTAATAAGGAACGTTTATTGAAAACTCTATAACCTTTGGGTTTAGAAGAGTACCCCATAAAGATGCCTTCATCTGATTTGGCATCCAACTTACCAATGTCCCTTTTTCCATTGTTGTGGATGAAGCAAGGACATCCGAATATTCTGAAGTGGCTGATCTTTGGCTTCTTTCCTTTGTAGAGTTCATAAGCAGTCTTCTTCAGAATCGGCCTGATCATCACTCTATTAATGATATAACATGCAGTGTTGATAGCTTCGGCCCAGAAGTATCTTGGCAAATCATATTCTGATAACATGGTTCTTGCCATATCCAAAAGAGTTCTGTTTTTCCTCTCAGCAATTCCATTCTGTTGAGGTGTCCTTGGGGCTGAGAAGTTGTGCTCGATTCCTTGATCATCACAGAACTTTGCAAACTTTTCATTCTGAAACTCACCACCATGATCTGATCGGATAGAGACAATTGTGAACTTCTGATCTTTCTGAACTTTCTTACTGAAGCTGACAAAATTTTCAAATGTGTCATCTTTGTGCTCTAGAAAGGATACCCAAGTGAATCTTGAATAATCATCAACTATTACAAATCCAAAATTCTTTCCTCCTAGACTGGTAGTCCTCATTGGCCCGAATAAATCCATATGAAGTAGTTCTAATGGCTTTGAGGTGGTTACTACAGTCTTTGACTTGAAAGAGCTCTTGGTGTGCTTTCCTCTTGCACAAGGTTTGCAAATGCTGTCCAAGCTAGAATTGACCTTTGGCAATCCTTCAACTAGCTTTCTTTTCTGAGCTTATTCAAACCGTCCAAGCTGCAGTGGCCCAATCTTCTGTGCCACAACTCTGTTGATTGATCTTTGTTAGCTGCCAAACACACGTCTTGATCCTTGAGTTCTTCTAGATAGAGTACATACAGATTTCTTTCTCTATAAGCTTCAAAAATGACTGCTCCATCCTTTAATATACTGCACTTTGATTCTTGGAACTGAATCTGATGGCCTTTGTCACACAACTGGCTGATGCTGATGAGATTATGCTTTAACCCTTTGACCAGCATCACATCTTCAATTACTGATCTTCCTTTGATGTTTACGGATCCACTTCCTATTACTGTGCCTTTTCCATTATCTCCATATGTGACTGTTCCTTCTTCATCTTGGAGATTAACAAAAAGCTTCTGGTTCCCTGACATGTGCCTTGAGCATCCACTATCCAAATACCATTTGGATGCTTTTGATTTTCCCTGAAAATTAAACACTAAGTTTTAGGTACCCAAGTTCTTTTGGGTCCTGAGAGGTTAGTACCATTTATTTTTCCTTTTATTATCCATTTTTGTTCTTAGTGGGACATGTTGCTTTGTTATGTCCTAGTTTGTTACAATGGGTACAGCAGGTTATTCTAGTTATTCTTTCAACTGGAGTATATTTAAATTTTTATGTTCTTTATCCTTTTCGGATATAAATTCAGGAGTTGGATAAATGTTGGGAAAGACTTTTGTTTCTTCATTTTCCGAGGGAGTATAACCAAAACCATGTTTCTTCTTGGTTGATCTTTTAGCTCCACTCATCATTAGAAGAGGTTTGTTATTTGTGAACTTGTTTATGGTGCTTGTTAAATGTTCATTTTCTTTATTTAATTTTTCTATTTCTGTTTTAAGTTCACTCAAGTCTTCTTGTTTTTCTAGATGATTTATTTTCTTATTCTTCTCTTTTAAATCTTCACATAGTAATTCACTCCTTCTTTTATGTTCAGTTATTTGTTTTTCAAGTTCTTCATTTTCTGTTTTTAGGTCTGAGTTTGTATTTTCTAAACAGGTTATATTTTTCTTACTAATTTTAAGTAATTTACATACTTCTTTATATTTTTCATAAAGTTCATTAAAAGCACTTTCTAAATTATCAGAATCTGAATCATTGCATGAATCAAAGGAAGAGTCAGAAGTTACCTTGTCTTCGGTGTTGGCCATGAAAGCCAAGTTGACTTCTTCACCTTCACTGCTTGAGCTTGACTCACTGTCTGAGTCACTGCTGTTCTCCCAAGCAGCTGCCATTGCTTTCTTTTTATACTTCTTGAATCTTCTGAAGTTGTCCTTCTTCTTATGATCATTCTTTTTGAGCATTGGACAATCTGCCTTGATGTGTCCAGGCTTCTTGCATTCATAGCATATTACTTCTCCTTTCTTTGGATCCTTTACTTCTGGTTTTCTGAAGTCTTTGTTCTTCTTGAAAAATCTTCTTCCGGACTGATACTTCTTTTTCTTTGCTAATATTCTCTGAAGTCTTCGAGACAGCATGGCTTCTTCATCATCACTGTCTTTGCTACCTTCACTGTTATCCAAAGATTCTTCTGATATCTCATCATTCGCTTTGAGAGCATTAGATTGCTTCCTTCTGCTGGAGGATTCTCCTAATCTCTCCATGTTTATCTCGTGAGCCATGAGAGATCCTATTAACTTTTCCAATGACATTAATTTTAAATCATTGGCTTCTTCAATGGCTGTTACTTTTGGAGTCCATGAAGATGGTAGAGATCTGAGGACTTTTCTAACCATGTCTGGTACATCATAAACCTTTCCCAATCCAGCTAATCCATTTGTAATGTCTGTGAATCTGCTGAACATCTGAGTTATTGATTCACCTGACTGCATCTGGAATCTTTCATATTGAGCTACTAGAATATCTATTCTCGTTTCCTTTACCTTGTCTGTCCCTTCATAGGTAATTCTGAGCTTTTCCCACATCTCCATTGCGGATTTGCAGGCTGAGACTCTATTGAATTCTTTCTTGCTTAGGGCACAGCATAATATGCTCTTGGCTTTGCAGTTTAAGGATATTCTTTTCCTATCATCATCTGTCCACTGAGCCTTAGCGTTTGTGACCAAAAGATCACCTTCTTCTACAATGGACCAGATTGTGTAATCATGACCTTGTAGAAAATATTCCATTCTAGTCTTCCAGTAGGTGTAGTCTTCTCCATCGAACAAGGGAGGCCTGTTGACTGACTGACCTTCGAAGTTGCTTTGGGCTGCCATAGATCTTTGCTCTTCAGATCGTTGGATCTTCTTCTTTGTCGAAGAGACGGGCTCTGATACCACTTGTTGCCCAGCTAGCTAGCCCAGAGGGGGGTGAATGGGTTATTAAAACTTCTATCTCTGATTAAAACCTGTTTACTGAAAGGATTGCACAACTTAATAACAAGGTTAGAGTTAGAGCAAATAAGACAACAACCACACAAAACACATCCACAAGACACAAGGATTTTTATCCTGGTTCGGAACTCCTCTCCACAGGAGACCTACGTCCAGTCCCTGAGCAATACCTCAGGATTTCACTACCAAGGGTACAATCCCCCTTATGGATCCTTACACCCAGCCTCAACTGGTCTTCCTTCAACCTGAAGGGAAAAACGACCACCCTGGATACCACCAGGTCTTCCTTCGTCCAGAAGGGAACACAACTAAAGAAGAAAATGTGTGGAACAGGCTTCAGACTCTAGCTTAACAGGCTACAAGCTGAAGCTACCAAGGCCCGAGAGAGAAATAGATTTAGCAAGGTTTTCTCTCCAAGGACTACACAAGCTCTCAAAATAAAATCTCCTTTGATCACTGAGAGCTAAGAGCTAAGAACTAAGTTGGAGTGGAAGCTTCGCTCTTCTTTTCAATCTTCTGAAGACTCGAAGAGATGGTATTCTTTCCTTTTGAAAAATAAGTCTTGTTCTCTCTATCTTGTGTAATCTTCTCCGTCTTGAGTCTTTTATTTATACTTCTGATTCAAATTTGAACGTTGAAGTGTCCGTTGTCTCTTATCCTGGTGTACGTTAGACTGGTCACCAAGGAAGCTTCTGATCTTCAGTCTTTTATCCTTCAGTACACGCCAGAGAAATGTTTTAGAATCTTGTATCTTGTATCCAACGTTGTACAGATGAGTCTTGTCAGATATCTGCAAGCATATCAACAATAAATAGAGGACAGCTAGGACTGTCGTTGATTGTTAGTTACAGATGGAACATATATTGCAATATATAGCAAGGCTCCGTTCTGTCTAAAAAGTACGTAGACAGAGTAGCATGGAAATAGAAGATATTGTCTGCATGCATGGGAGATACGATCAGAGAGCATTTAATGCGTAGCAGTCAACAGACAAGATATGACTTTGACTTTTCAACGCTATTAAAAAGCATTATACTGATACAACAAGAAATTCGATATAAATAATCCTGATGCTTTCATGACTTATGAAATCGTTATGAGTTATAGCAAGTCGTTATGAACACTTATCAAGTCGTTATGAACTGTAAAAAATCGTTATGAACTCTAAAGAAATCGTTACAGCAATCAAGTCGTTATGAGTTTCAAAGAAATCGTTACGAGGTCTAAAGAAATCGTTATGAACTCTAAAGAAATCGTTACAGCAATCAAGTCGTTATGAGTTTCAAAGAAATCGTTATGAACTCTAAGAAATCGTTACAGCAATCAAGTCGTTATGAGTTTTTAAAGAAATCGTTACGGCTAGAGAGTCGTTGCGAGTTCTAAAGAAATCGTTACGAGGTCTAAAGAAATCGTTACGGCTAGAGAGTCGTTGCGAGTTCTAAAGAAATCGTTACGAGGTCTAAAGAAATCGTTACGGCTAGAGAGTCGTTGCGAGTTCTAAAGAAATCGTTACGAGGTCTAAAGAAATCGTTACGACAGAGAGTCGTTGCGGTTCTAAAGAAATCGTTACGAGGTCTAAAGAAATCGTTACGACAGTCAAGTCGTTACAGGTTCTAAAGAAATCGTTACGAGGTCTAAAGAAATCGTTACGACAGTCAAGTCGTTACGGGTTCTAAAGAAATCGTTGCGATGTCTTAAGGAATCGTTGCGATATCGATTTGTTTTGAGTTTTCCGGTCAAAGAGGAAATCGTTCTGCTTATCAAAGAAGTCGATACAAAGACTTGGACAGAATGAGAGATGAGACTTACCTGATTGTCTTGAACTTTCATTTTTCTTTTATTTCCTGTTCTCAAGACTCAAGTAATCCATTAGTACTATTTTGTTAATCATCAAAATTAATATATAAATAAATGAATTATTTATTATGGGGACAGTTTGGTCATCAGCCACCACAGGGGAACGGATACTGGTTCATGACGCCAGTATCTAACCGGACAACACAACACGAGAACTCTCAGTCTCGCAGTCACGGGACGAAAGGTCCAACTGCCGCTCCACATGCACAAACCAAAGAATAGTGGAGACCACCAACACCACACCTGCAGACCACACAGCTCAAGGTCCATGCCTGGCACCTTAGGGACTCTGGCCTAAGCTCCCTAAAGTGAGGCACTGGAAAACAGGACTAGCTGGGACCAGGTCGACTACTAGTGTTCGTACCCCCAACTACGAGCGTGCTACAAGCGACTACACACTCACAAACACAAGTCACTGCCCTAATGCCATCTTTCCCTCAGTCGGACGTACAACTCAAACACAGGAGTGAGGGTGTCCAGGACAGACGACACAGACCTCGACGGTACACACAGTACCAGGACGAACCTCGGGCACAACAAACACACGTGCCTGGCTCACACAGAACCTGGGGTACCCGACTAGAGAGGCATTCTGGAACAGGCGTCTGACCACCAAACTCGGCAAGCTCAAACCATGGTACATATACATAATATTTATTACAAACCACGGAACAAGTGTCAGGAGTAGCTTGTCCCTGGTCACCATGTGACCTACAAGCTAACCTACACAAACACATACATGAATTACATTAATCATTAATCATCGGTCATTTCATGACCTGCTTTACCACATTAAACACCATGTACAATAACCGTGCATAAACTCTTAATCTTACACGGGCTATACTAATTAAACCATCTGAAATGACCCATAAAAGACACTAAAGTTCAAGGCTAGGTTCACGCTGGAACCTCACTGCCCAACTACCACGACAAACCATGAGAGGTATACCACGATAATGTGTGCGCCATGCACATACACACACACACTTAATCTATGTAAACGACACACCACTTGTGTAAACAACACGTTAGCAACACAAACGACACGCTCAAGGAGTGCTATAGGGGCCAATGCACCACTTACCAAAGCCATGCACACCAAGTACGATAATAGAATAACCATATTATTGAAACCATGTAAAACCGGACCTCTCGACTGAGGCCGCGACATGGGGTAACGTCGTCTTCAGATCGCGACACCCAGATATGTCGCGTTAGAGAATCCTAACGCGACGGGTCGGCCTGTCGTGACCTGGTCGCGACAGAAGGGTCTGTCGCCTTTACAGGCAAAAACCCTAATTCAGAACCCTTCTCCGGATCTACTATGCAAACCACCCTAAACGGTAAACCAACCCAGTTTTCATGCTTCTTTCACCACTTAAACATGGTATCTACTGTTTGTAAAGCGATAAATAAGCTAACATGCAATCCACATAACAAATCGAGGTAGAATTCCCTACCTTCACGAAGAACGTGCAAACCGAGCATAGCACGGCATCTCCCCCGCTCCACGCGACGTCCTCGCGGCGAGAGCGCGCCAAAAACTCCTCCGGAACCCTGAATCGCCCAAAGAAACCGCAGTAACTCCTTCCCTGGCCAAACAGAGCGCACTGCAGCTCTATTTGGCCAAACCTCCTTAAAAAACGCACAGCGGTTGGGAACGTGACGTACCCTTCCGTCGCGACCTGAACGTGACATAGGAGGTCGTTGCCTTCCCAAGGCTGACGCCAGCAGGCCGTGCAGCGGGTGACACACGGCGTGCATGCAGACGACGATCGCCAAACAGCAACAACGTGAATGCGACCACCAGGGCCGTTGCATTCAGAACGTGACGCGGACCCCCGTCGCGTTCACAGGCAGAGAACCTGTGAGCACTTTGGGCCCAGCCTGCGGCCCACCAAGCCTCACAACCAACACAAACACGTGAAACACAGTCTAATGGGCCACACACTGGCCACCACACCCACTAAACAAGGATCCACGAAGATCTGAAAAACGCACGACGTTACAAAAACTAAAGACCAAGACCATCGATTGATGACCTAGGTCATCTATTGGTGAAGGAAAACATCTATTGGTCATTAAAACCATCGATTGATGACCAAAACCATTGATTGATGACTAAGGCCATCAATTGGTGAAAGAAACATTGATTGGTCATTAAAACCATCGATTGATGACCAAGACCATTGATTGATGACCAAGGTCATCGATTGGTGAAGGAAAACATCGATTGGTCATTAAAACCATCGACTGATGACCAAGACCATCGATTGATGACCAATGCCATCGATTAGTGACCAAATCTAAGGTTCCTTCAATTGGTGATCAATCTAATGATTGATCCTCTCTTTCTTCTTGTCTTTCCTTATAAAGGTTCCCACACATACTGCTGAGACTTTTCTTGTTGGCTCTTTTCTCCTTAAAATTCCAACTTAAACCCTCATATAATTATTTCCATCTATTTACCGCATTTGTTCATGACTTTCAAAATTCTGGGTTGTTACATCACATCACCAATAATGGCTATAAGTATTATGTTTGTTTCATTGATCATTTTAGTCGATTTACATGGGTTTATCCCATGACAGTCAAAAGTGATGTTGCCTTTTTCTTTCTTCATTTTAAGCGTCATGTTGAAACTTATTTTTATACCAAAATTAAAAGTTTTCAAAGTGATTGGGGTGGTGAGTTTCAACGATTATCTAAAGTTTTGGATGATTGTGGCATTTATTATAGGGTGTCTTGTCCCCACACCCACCAACAAAATGGCATCGCATAATGGAAGCATCGTCACATCGTGGAGACCGCTCTTGCCCTACTTAGTCATTACTCACTTCCATTCCCTTTCTGGGACGACGCCATCAAATGTGCAGTTTTTCTTATCAATTGGCTGCCCACATCTCTACTTGGTAATATTTCTCCTTTTGAACAACTATTTGGTCATCTACCAGACTATTCTCATCTTCACATATTTGGTTGTGCTTGTTATCCTCTTCTTCGCCCTTATAACCAACATAAGTTCTCTTTAGATCAGAAATTTGTATATTTCTTGGATATAGTCCACAACATGAAGGTTATCGCTGTTTAAATCCTATTATGAGTCGCATCTATATCTAACGTGATCTCATATTTGATGAGGAAAATTTTCTTTTCCCAGTCTAGTGAAGTCCTCCTTTCCCTCTTCATCATCGGATGGGGTTACTATCCAAATTCTTCGTATACTTTCTCCACTGGCATTTCCTTCTCCTGATTCATCAAGCTTAAATACTTCTCCTTTTCCACATTTGGCATCTCCCTCCTCTATCACTGCTCCTTTCCTTAATAGAGACTCACTACCTTTAGTTGAGGCTTCCCCAACGACTTCCCCATTGTCCTCTTCCTCTCCTTGTACTCCTTGTTGAATCCTCCCTCTAGATGGCCGCAATTGCATCTTCTGCATTGGCACTTTCTCCATCTCCTCCACATTTCTCCTCTCCTCATGACTTACTGTTGCTCACACTTCTACTGATGCACCTACGGAGCCCACTTGTTTTACAATTGCCAACAAATCTCCAAAGTGGCGAGCTGCTATGGCTAATGAGATCTCTGCCTTACATCACAATGGGGCATGGTCTCTTGTCCCCCCTCCACCAGTAATCAATATTATTGGCTGTATATAGATATATAGAATCAAGCGACATTCTAATGGCTCAGTCGCTCGTTACAAAGCTTGGCTTGTTGTGAAAGGTTTTACTCAACAATATGGGTTAGATTACACAAAAACATTTAGTCCTGTTATCAAAACCACTACTATTCGAGTTGTGCTATCAATTGCTCACTCCAAAGGTTGGGCCCTTCTCCAATTAGATGTGCACAATGCTTTCCTTCATGGCCATCTTACCAAAGATATCTATATGAAGCAACCCCCTAGATTTGAAGACAACAATGCTCCTCACTATGTTTGCAAACTTCGTTGGTCTTTATATGGACTTAAACAAGCCCCACAGGCTTGGTTTTTCATGTTACATAACCACCTTGTATCCTTTGGTTTTACGGCCTCAACATGTGATCCATCTCTATTCTTATTTCATAAAGATGCAATCACTATTTATCTCTTGGTGCATGTTGATGATATCATCATCACAGGCAACTCACATCCGGCTATTAAAAAACTTCTGTTTGATCTGTCCCTCATATTTGCTCTCAAGGATTGGGAGACTTACATTATTTTTTGGGCATTCAAGTTCATAGATCTACTAATACTCTCTCTGTGACGGTCCTCGCCGTTCAGGCCCGTTAACCCAATAACGTGCACGACACCACTCCGTCTCCCGCGAACGAGTCTTAGCCTCGCAAGGGATATCACCACACACATGTCCGTGGAAATATAAAAGAACACACTGAACATATAAGAGATTCTATATCTTACACACGTTCACATGAGATGTACATATTCAGTTCTGAACTAAAGTCATAGTACAAGTACAAATGCTTGGGACAAAACCCCAAGGCACAACAAATAGAAATATTACTCTGCTGGTGATGTCGGCCCAACGCTGCTGCGGTGCGGTCCCGAACTAGAAGAGGGACAGGAACCCTCCTACTCTCCTTCATCTGGAAGAAGAAGGGGTGAGCCTTACAAGTCACTGGCTCAGTAGGGTAACTCCCCAAAAGCTGAGGGGACAATGTACAATAAATAAAGTAAGCAAAGTTGATCAGTAAATAAAGGTAATGCAGCCTACACAGGGTACTACAGCTGTAAGTAAATAAACAACAAACCACGTACACGTGTACAAGCTAAAGAAGGGTACGTGTACACGAGTCACGATAAATGGTTCGCGACACCAGCCACAGACCCGAACAAACAACACAAGACTACCTCTCAGCCTCGCAGCCACGGACAAAAGGTCCAACTGCCGCTCCACCTCAACATGGTCAAGAACTGTGGTGACAACTAACACCACTCCTGCAGACCACACAGCTGTAGGCCCAAGCCTGACACCTTTAAGGACTGTGGCCCGAGCTCCCTAAAGTGCAGCACTAAAAAAATTGGACTAGCTGGGGACTAGTACATCTACTGGTGTCCGTCCCCCAACCACGAGCGCACTACAAGTGACTGCACACCCACAAACACAAGTCGTTGCCCACTGTCGTCTTTCTCTCAGCCGGACGTACAACTCAAACTCAGGAGTGAGGGTGTTCAGGAAGATGACACAGACCTTGACGGTACTCACCGTACCGGGACAAACCCCGAGCACCCGGTGCTTGGCTTACGAAGAACCTGGGGTAACCTACTGTAGAGGTAACCACGGAATGCGTAAACAACCCAACTCGCTATGCACACATATCCAAGCAAAACCCATCGTTTCCAATCATGGTATAAGCCAACACACCCTTTACAAACCCTATATTGCATAACCAACACTGCCCAAGCAGTGTACCACAGGAAACAACTAGACTAGCCACAAAACCCCAGAGCTCGGGTGGCCACATTCTAAATCGCTACCAACATAGTGGTCGTCAATCGATGCTTGAATCGCGACAGACCAAAGTCGTTGCATTCACAAAACGCGACTGTCACGCCCCGATATTTAGCAGCGGAATAAATACCGGGAGGCATGAACGATACCAATAGACGTATCACAGTTGAGTAACGCAGAGTAACAATTACATATAACCACACATTCATATCATAATGACGTCATCAAAGGTACTCTTTATTCCATTTCAATCCACTAGTTAAAACCTTACATGGGAAGAACTCACTGAAAAGGGTTCATTATTCAAATAGCAAATAGCAATGTTTCTCTAATACATCGACTACTCAAATGTCTATTTCTAAACTGTCAACTTCTCATATGGCGAGTGCTCATCACTCTTGCCCGGCCCCATCGGACTCCACTGGTTTCTCATCACTACCTGAAAAGGGCAGGATGAGAGGGTGAGCGAACTAGCTCAGTAGGATTTACATCTCAATATCGTGCGGGCACTAATATACGTGATTAACATTTTAATTAGGCAAGATATAAACATGTATATGATGACAATGCATGCAATACTAACAGATTGATTAGCAGAGTAGAACAGATATCATTCCAGATCAAATGTCGAGTTGCATATACAATTAACAGATATTTCAAGAGTAGAATCGTATCAAAGAGATTGGCCATATTCAAACAGATATCATGCGTTCACATGATCAGACATATCATATCAAATCATATCATATCATATCAAACTTATCATATCAAATAAAGGCACAATTTTCACAACTCTTGCATATAGTATCAGTGTCATGCCACGCACCACAAGTCCATACTCCCGCGGTTAATAAGTACGTTGGGGCACTCCTCCCAGGACCAGACAGGGCCCCTATTGCACAGGCATTGGTCAAATGGACCGAAGTCCCAAATTGTGCCGAACAAACATATTCATATTATGGCCACAGAGTTTCAATGACAAGCTCATAGTAAAAGGAACATGATCATTCATAGAGTCAAGGTATGACAAACAACTCAAAAGAACAAAAGGGCAGTATAACGACGTATCTTACGTTTCATAATTCGTTAATGTCTTGACATGAGAATGTTTCTAAAGACAGATCATGTGCTTTCTATCTCCGGGGTACTTCATGGTACAACCAGCTCGGCCTCTATGTGGAAGTCCATAGAGAGCGGAGACTTACGGAGGTCTTAAGGAAAAGGTCGCTAGTCTACAAATTCAAAATAACCGGCAGAGAGCTCCCAATTCCCTAAGAAGGGTGTGCCTGTTCGTACAAATGTGTAAGTGACGAGTCATGGATCTTTCCTAGCATGTATGCATATGGACAAATAATTAATGGATCACCGGAAAACATGTAACTATTGAAACTCATATGCAAATCATGATATTAACTTCACTAACAAGTCCATACTAACATGTATTCATCCCCATATTCACATCATATTCTTATCATATCAATTGACAATAGGAAAGATCACAAGATAATCCAATGAACATAAGGACAATCACAATTACACATTAGAATCATATTCATATCATTACCATTTTTCAATGGGTTGATTTCTCTTAGGTCCATGCATACCATATAACATCATGCACATGCTAGTAGACATCATGTAATGATCAGACTCAAGATATGCAATTTTTGCAAGGGTAGTGTCGACACACCCCTTACTGGTGTCGACACAATGCTTCAAACAAAGGCAAAATAATGCAGAACTGGTCAAGTAGTGTCGACACTAGATCAAGTAGTGTCGACACTAGAGACAGCTCCCAGAAAACCCAGTCAACAGGTCAGTACAGGGTGTCGACACAAGATCAGGTAGTGTCGACACTAGAGATCTTCCCAGAGAACCATTTGTGCCAATCTGGGACAGTGTGTCTACACTAGATCAAGTAGTGTCGACACTAGAGGCCTTCCCAGAACACCTTTTGAGCTAATTTGGGATAGTGTGTCGACACTAGATCAGGTAGTGTCGACACTAGAGGCCTTCCCAGAAAAAAATATATAGGTCAAGGGTAACCCGAACACACATCTCATGCAGTGATTTATTTACCCCTCTTATAACTCTCTAACTAATGACATTTAGACAAAACGTTCAACATGAAATATGACGAGGACAACTAGTAGAAGAACTTTCATGTTGGGGGTTTGATCTATTCGGTCTCTAATCCCAAGAAATATATGAAGAACATAAAGTTAAGTGCAGCCCGAAATCGCAGTATCATGCAGCGACCCCCTTACCACGCCTATAACTCTCTAAGGAAAATTTTTTGGATAAAACGTCCAACATAAAAGATGATTGTGACTACAAGTAGAAAAAATTTCATAAATGAAGTTTAGTCTAATTCGACATCAAATCATATGCATAATAAGAAGAACAGGAAAATCCCTAACTGTGCGAGACTTAGGGACAACTACGAATAGACAATGTATACTCCATGAAAATTAGTCAAATCAAGTGAAAATGAACCTAGACTCGAAGAACTACATGATGGTGTTGGTTTTCTTTAATCTTGGCCCGAGAACACCTACATTTGAATGTTGATAACTCTCTACAGATTTCTGGGTTGATGCAGAGCGAGGTTGAGGAAGACCATGTTTTCCCCAGCCGTTCTCCACACCTCCAGCGCTCCAAACTTGCTGCTCACGACCCCAACTCATTGCTAACCCTTCCCTAAACGTTTTGTGAGGAGTCCTTATAGTTTTAGAGTTCTAATTCATGTCCCAATGGAACTAGGAAAGGGGCTGCGAATTCTGCTTTCTACTTTCCAAAAAATCTAGGATTCTCTCACCCAAAGGAGGTAGCAAAGGTTTAGGAAACCTCCTCTTAGGGTTGGGTCGGTTTGGCTTACCTTACATGACTAATCACCCTTATTTTAACTCTAATTTTCCCTCCCTAATCACTGCATAATTACATACAAGAATTTTGGGTATTTTTGTGTCCCAATTCTATCCTTGGCCAAGTGTGCTCCATTGGCCCAAATCTTGTTAATGGGTCATTAATACATGGTGTTGGAAGTCTCTCCAATATGTTTATTTAATTTATGGTTGGGTTATTTTTTCCGTGTTAACAATTTTCCGACTTAGTTTCCTAATTCGGATAACTTGGTCACGTGTGACGTACACTCGACCAATCAGATTTTTCGTTGCACGAATTCCTTCGTGGAATACTTAGGGATAATATTTAGGGTTGGTTTATAATTTTTTTACGGAATTTTCCGATGTATTTTCTCACGTACGATAGTGGTATGTAAGTTCCATCATTCCGATAATACAAAAGTTATTTATTTACTATTTTCATACCTGAATTTGTTCATGTGACATAAGTTGTCCATTGATCCGATTCCTTTTATGGACTATCCCCTCATATTGTTTGGAGTCCATCATAAATTTCTCATTTAGTTTATGATCTCATTTTTATACACCTGATAATGGGTTGTCTCACTTATTTCCTAATTACGATAAGAAGTCAGACTAACTCTTAAATATATCCCAAATGACTTTTATTGACCCATAATTCGTGATGGATCATTAGAGGATATTATTTGAAGTCCATCTATGATTTTTATTTAAATTTTCTGACTCATCTAAGTATGTGTGATAATGATTTCCTGACTTATTCCCCGATTACGACACTCAGTCGTAAAACGCCTTAAACTTGGACCATCTAATTTTCCTTTGCACGAATTTATCTGTGGGTCATTAGGGAGTATTATTTAGAGTTGAACTATGATTTTTATGAAAATTTCTAATGGGTTTTTGTATGTATGATAATAACACATGCATTTTTGCTATTTCACAAATATTGATTTTATCGTTTTCGATTTATTTCTAATTTTCTAATTACCGAATTTTCGGGGTGTTACATCCTCCCCCACTTAAAAGAATTTGGTCCCCAAATTCACATGTTTACGGGCTGGATTTACAGGGAATCAAATTGTGAATTTACTCATGACATAATGATTGATTGATGATGTCACTTCAGGGTCAAATAAAAACGAGTTAGAAATGATACCTCTCCTTTACCTCCTATTTTGGGTTGTGCTGCCATTTTTCCTGAGCTCAATTTCTCCATTGGGCAATCCTTAACCTTGTGGTCTTGGCTACCACAACAGAAACACTTGCCTTGAAATTTCCAGCACTCCTCAGTCCGATGATTTATTCTATTGCAATGCTGGCATCTTTCTACAGGAGCGGGAATTAGTTCTTATTGCACTTCTTTCTCTTGTGCGATCTGTTACTGTTGTTGGGCCGTTTCTCTCTGACTATAGGTTTGGAGTTTCCTGTGGTTGTAATTTGTTCTTTCTTATTAGTTTCGCCAACTCCTTTGTCATCCATAGACCTTTCCTTTCCATTTGTATCTCCCTTAGCCATTAGTAGGGCATCCTCTAACAGTTGAGCAGCTTGTCGTAGTGCTTTGGTTAATCCTTGGACCGCTCTTTGTCCGTCCATAGATGGTGTAGGTATATCCTCCATTGCTGTTTATTTAAGTTCCTTCAAAACAAACTATCACACGGTCAGTCTTCTTTACTCCTCGTCGATGCCTTGTAACTTACATTATTTAGTTATTAATAAATTTTGGACTAAGCCCAAGTTTCTACCTAATCTCACCAGGTAGGTACAAAGTTCTTGACACAAGCTTAGGGTTATAATGACACTTATACTATCATTCATAATTGCCTAGGACTTAGGGAAAGCCCGGCTCGTTCGGCAGCCATTAAGGTATTAAGTACCTTCAAGATATTAATATAAGTCAGTCATCTAAATATATCACATGTGACTTCTATTCCCATGGTTCTACCCAAGCTCACATTAGGTACGACAGATTTTGACTCGTGTGATCTAGTTTCATCCTATGTTCCTATTCCCTTGGACCCTAAAGTTTAGGACCCTGATACCAACTGTCACGCCCCGATATTTAGCAGCGGAATAAATACCGGGAGGCGTGAACGATACCAATAGACGTATCACAGTTGAGTAACGCAGAGTAACAATTACATATAACCACACATTCATATCATAATGACATCATCAAAGGTACTCTTTATTCCATTTCAATCCACTAGTTAAAACCTTACATAGGAAGAACTCACTGAAAAGGTTCATTATTCAAATAACAATGTTTCTCTAATACATCGACTACTCAAATGTCTATTCTAAACTGTCAACTTCTCATATGGCGGGTGCTCATCACTCTTGCCCAGCCCCATCGGACTCCATTGGTTCCTCATCACTACTTGAAAAGGGCAGGATGAGAGGGTGAGCGAACTAGCTCAGTAGGATTACATCTCAATATCGTGCGGCACTAATATACGTGATTAACATTTTAATTAGGCAAGATATAAACATGTATATGATGACAATGCATGCAATACTAACAGATTGATTAGCAGAGTAGAACAGATATCATTCCAGATCAAATGTCGAGTTGCATATACAATTAACAGATATTTCAAGAGTAGAATCGTATCAAAGAGATTGGCCATATTCAAACAGATATCATGCGTTCACATGATCAGACATATCATATCAAATCATCATATCATATCAAACTTATCATATCAAATAAAGGCACAATTTTCACAACTCTTGCATATAGTATCAGTGTCATGCCACGCACCACAAGTCCATACTCCCGCGGTTAATAAGTACGTTGGGGCACTCCTCCCCAGGACCAGACAGGGCCCCTATTGCACAGGCATTGGTCAAATGGACCGAAGTCCCAAATTGTGCCGAACAAACATATTCATATTATGGCCACAGAGTTTCAATGACAAGCTCATAGTAAAAGGAACATGATCATTCATAGAGTCAAGGTATGACAAACAGCTCAAAAGAACAAAAGGGCAGTATAACGACGTATCTTATGTTTCATAATTCGTTAATGTCTTGACATGAGGATGTTTCTAAAGACAGATCGTATGTAGATCATGTGCTTTCTATCTCCGGGGTACTTCATGGTACAACCAGCTCGGCCTCTATGTGGAAGTCCATAGAGAGCGGAGACTTACGGAGGTCTTAAGGAAAAGGCCGCTAGTCTACCAATTCAGAATAACCGGCAGAGAGCTCCCAATTCCCCAAGAAGGGTGTGCCTGTTCGTGCAAATGTGTAAGTGACGAGTCACGGATCTTTCCTAGCATGTATGCATATGGACAAATAATTAATGGATCACCGGAAAACATGTAACTATTGAAACTCATATGCAAATCATGATATTAACTTCACTAACAAGTCCATACTAACATGTATTCACATCATATTCTTATCATATCAATTGACAATAGGAAAGATCACAAGATAATCCAATGAACATAAGGACAATCACAATTACACATTAGAATCATATTCATATCATTACCATTTTTCAATGGGTTGATTTCTTTTAGGTCCATGCATACCATATAACATCATGCACATGCTAGTAGACATCATGTAATGATCAGACCCAAGATATGCAATTTTTTGCAAGGGTAGTGTCGACACACCCCTTACTGGTGTCGACACAATGCTTCAAACACAAGCAAAATAATGCAGAACTGGTCAAGTAGTGTCGACATTAGATCAAGTAGTGTCGACACTAGAGACAGCTCCCAGAAAACCCAGTCAACAGGTCTGTACAGGGTGTCGACACTAGATCAGGTAGTGTTGACACTAGAGACCTTCCCAGAGAACCTTTTGTGTCAATCTGGGACAGTGTGTCGACACTAGATCAAGTAGTGTGGACACTAGAGGCCTTCCCAGAACACCTTTTGGGCTAATTTGGAGCAGTGTGTCGACACTAGATCAGGTAGTGTCGACACTAGAGGCCTTCCCAGAAAAAAACATATAGGTCAAGGGTAACCCGAACACACATCTCATGCAGCGATTTACTTACCCCTCTTATAACTCTCTAACAAATGACATTTAGACAAAACGTTCAACACAAACTATGACGAGGACAACTAGTAGAAGAACTTTCATGTTGGGGGTTTGATCTTATTCGGTCTCTAATCCCAGAAATATATGAAGAACATAAAGTAAGTGCAGCCCGAAATCGTACAGTATCATGCAGCGACCCCCTTACCACGCCTATAACTCTCTAAGGAAATTTTTTGGATAAAACGTCCAACATAAAAGATGATCGTGACTACAGTAGAAGAATTTCATAAATGAAGTTTAGTCTAATTCGACATCAAATCATATGCATAATAAGAAGAACAGGAAAATCCCTAACTGTGCGAGACTTAGGGACAACTACGAATACACAATGTATACTCCATGAAAATTAGTCAAATCAAGTGCAAATGAACCTAGACTCGAAGAACTACATGATGGTGTTGATTTTCTTTAATCTTGGCCCGAGAACACCTACCTTTGAATGCTAATAACTCTCTGCAGATTTCTGGGTTGATGCAGAGCGAGGTTGAGGAAGACCACATTTTTCTCAGCCGTTCTCCACACCTCCAGCGCTTCAAACTTGCTGCTCACGACCCCAACTCGTTGCTAACCCTTCCCTAAACGTTTTGTGAGGAGTCCTTATAGTTTTAGAGTTCTAATTCATGTCCCAATGGAACTAGGAAAGGGGCTGCGAATTCTGCTTTTACTTTCCAAAAAATCTAGGATTCTCTCACCCAAAGGAGGTAGCAAAGGTTTAGGAAACCTCCTCTTAGGGTTGGGTTCGGTTTTGGCTTACCTTACATGACTAATCACCCTTATTTTAACCCTAAATTGCCCTCCCTAATCACTGCATAATTACATACACGAATTTCTGGGTATTTTCTTGTCCCAATTTCTATCCTTGGGTCAAGTGTGCTCCAATGGCCCAAATCTTGTTAATGGGTCATTAATACATGGTGTTGGAAGTCTCTCCAATATGTTATTTAATTATGGTTGGGTTATTTTTTCCGTGTTAACAATTTTCGACTTAGTTTCCTAATTCGGTTAACTTGGTCACGTGTGACGTACACTCGACCAATCAGATTTTTCGTTGCACAATTCCTTCGTAGAATACTTAGGGATAATATTTGGGGTTGGTTTATAATTTTTTTACGGAATTTTCCGATGTGTTTTCTCACGTACAATAGTGGTACGTAAGTTCCATCATTCCGATAATACGAAAGTTATTTATTTACTATTTTCATACCTGAATTTGTTCATGTGACATAAGTTGTCCATTGATCTGATTCCTTTTATGGACTATCCCCTCATATTGTTTGGAGTCCATCATAAATTTCTCATTTAGTTTATGATCTCATTTTTATACACTGATAATGGGTTGTCTCACTTATTTCCTAATTACGATAAGAAGTCAGACTAACTCTTAAATATATTCAAATGGCTTTTATTGACCCATAATTCGTGATGGATCATTAGAGGATATTATTTGAAGTCCATCTATGATTTTTATTTAAAATTTCTGACTCATCTAAGTATGTGTGATAATGATTTCCTGACTTATTCTCTGATTATGACACTCAGTCGTAAAACGCCTTAAACTTGGACCATCCGATTTCCTTTGCACGAATTTCTCTGTGGGTCATTAGGGAGTATATTTAGAGTTGAACTATGATTTTTATGAAATTTTTCTAATGGGTTTTTGTATGTATGATAATGACACGTGCATTTTTGCTATTTCACAAATATAATTTTATCGTTTTCGATTTATTTCTAATTTTCCAATTACCGAATTTTCGGGGTGTTGCAGCGACGATTGGTTCCGTCGCCTTTCAGATAGCAGAAACCTACCTTAAACTTCCATTCCGAAAATCACACCAAAAGGCTATACAGGATGTTAAAGCAGGAATCAAGCATTCATATAAAACCCTAAGCATGCTTTCTATCATGGTTATGTGATTTCTAAACCAAAATCCACAAACCCTAATCCATACCTGTTGGGTTGAGTGTGTTTTGGAATTTCCTAAAGTTGTATTTTAATGATGACCAATGAACATCACTCATACCTTGATTTTGATGATGACATATTGAACATGTTATACATTTTATACATATCACAATAATGCTTAAACAACATATTTTGATGTTTAATATCTTACATTTTAATGATAATATCTTGTATTAATGGTTTACACTTATATTTTCAGGTTTACACAAATTTGTCACAGTGGTGTCGACACAGTCCACCTGTGTGTCGACACTGGCTGACTGTCCCAGAAGCATGTTCTGAGAGAAGCAACTAGTGGTGTCGACACAGTCCACCTGTGTGTCGACACTAGATGAGTGTCCCAAGAAGCAGTCAGAACAGTTGAAGCTAGTGGTGTCGACACAGTCTGCCTATGTGTCGACACACTTCGACTGAAGCTCAAAAATGAGAATTTTTTTGGACTCGTGGTTGCTTAGGAATCAAGGGATTTGACCTAGATTTCTGTGCCCATGCACCCCAAGGCACCACATGGACACATGGGGCTATAAATACCCATGATTCTTGTACTCTAAGAGAGAGAGACTAGACATCTCCAGAAAAGGGTGTGGCGGCTGCAGAAAGGGAAAAAGGGAGTTTGCATCCAGAAAGGGAGAAGAGCAGTGTTGTTTGGAAGTAGAACGTGAAGAAGAAGAGAAGAGATGAGGGGAGAGGATAAAGTATCTGCATCCAGAAAGGGAGCAGAGCAACACCATCAGATTGAGGAGCAGAAGAGCAGCAAAGGAAGAAGAAGAACTGGCAATTCGGATGCCACTGAAGCAGAGCATCGTGGATTGAAGAAGAACTCCATCGAATTCCTTAAAGCATCTTCAATCCAAGATTCTGCAAGTTTTCTTCATCGAGGAACATCCAAGTCACATCTATTTCATTTATTTTCTTATTGTTCATCTAGTTTTTCATTGTGTGATCTGTGTATGTGTTCTACACAGATCACTTAATTCTGTCAGTTCTATTTTTATCATTGTATTGAGATAGATCGGGCTAGAGGATCTATTATCTAATTGAGCTTGTTCTAGCAAAACTTGGATCCTTCGTGGTCCAAAGGTTTAGAGTCGTAGTGCTCTGGTTTGGAGCCTTAGTGCTTTGGAGTCGTTGTGCTCATGTGCTTGTGAGTCGTCGTACTCACAAGTGGTTTATGGAGTAGGTCGTTGTGCCTATCTCCTGAGTTTTCTTTGAGTCGTCGTACTCAAAGGGTTTGGAGTCGTCGTACTCTGGTTGTGTCTTGAATCGTCGTGCTCAAGGGTGTTCTAGAGTCGTCGTGCTCCAGTGTGTGTTGTACTCAAGGTTTTGAGTAATGTGGCCTCACTGTGTGAGGGGTGTGATGATCATATTTCCCCCATGTAATTTAAATGAATTAAATATCTAATTTGGTGATTAACAAAACTAAGACAATGTGCATTTCTAACATATCTTCTATAAGATTTGAGCACAGGAAATCTAATAAGAAAAACAAGCTAAACTGGTAAGTATTCTTCATACCAGCATTTACAGTTCAAATCATATAATTTTCTAAGTACACATCGACTCTCTAGTTGTTATAACCATGGTTTGTCATGGCGGGGCGAATCGGCCCGATTCCCCCGAATCGGAGCGGATCAGGGGCGGGCCGAGTTGTGATCCGCATGGATCCGCCGCCCGGCCGCGAATCGAGTGGATCCGATGCGATCCGATCCGATCCGATTCACGGATCCGCCACGATCCGATCCCTGATTCACTTGATGCGCCCCGATTCGTCTGATACCTCTTCAGGTAGGGTTGTCAGGAGTCAGAGCTCAGGATCCTCTTCAGGTAGGGTTGTCAGGATCCCCTTATTTACCTGAATATCATTTAAGTAAATGTCAGGTAAATAAGAAAGTACCCCCCATTTGAATTTAATAAAAATATCAAAAAAATCATATTCCTACCAATAAAAAGTCAACTCTCCCACCGAAGAAGAAAATCGCAATTTCGATGATTTTAGCGAAATGCTAACTTTTTAATCTCTCATAATTTGGTCTATCTAAAAATTTAATAATTCAAATAAACCATATGGAACACTAAAAATTCAAAGTTCGGTAAAAAAAGTCAAACGTGCATGTGACTTCTCCAAGGGAGCCGCTCTCCTACTGACAGCACAGTCTGCTCGATGCATCTTAGGATTTGATCAAACTTAAGCTATCATCACCTAAACTCATGAGATTTTTCACTTTCTAATTGAAAAGAAACTAGAAAGTGACAATTCTCATGAGTTTGAGCGATGATAGCTTAAGTTTGACCAAATCCTAAGATGCCTCGAGCAGACTAAGTGTTGTTAGTAGGACAGCAGCTCCCTTGGAGAAGTCACATGCACGTTTGACTTTTTTACCGGACTTTGGATTTTAGTGTTCCATATAGTTTATTTGAATTATCAAAGTTTAAGATAGACCAATTATGAGAGATTAAAGGTTAGCATTTCGCTAAAATCATCAAAATCACGATTTTCTTCTTCATTTAAGTAAATGTTATAATTTGTTGTTTCATTTACTTAAGATATTACATGTAAATAAGGAGATCCTGACAACCTGCCTGAAGAGGATCCTGAGCCCTGACTCCTGACAACCCTGCCTAACACACATACATAAATATAATATATATAATAATCATATGCGAATCGGACCTGATTCGCCTCGATTCTGGGCGAATCGGATCGCATCAGGGCGAATCTGATTCGCCCCGAATCGACGATACGTCAAACCTTGGTTATAAAGATTTCCTTTGAATCATAACAATTTCCTCATTCACATCGATTTTGGTTCTATAACGATTTCATAAGTCATCACTATTCTATTGAAGTCTATCTCATAACGATTCGCTGAGAGATCGTAACGATTTGCCTCTCATGACGATTCGCTAAGAGATCACAACGACTTGGTTCATAACGATTTGATCGTCGCATCGATTTGATAAGTGAGAACAACGATTTGCTCTCACAACGACTTGGTTCATAACGATTTGGTCATCACATCAATTTGATAAGTGAGAACAACGATTTGCTCTCACAACGACTTGGTTCATAACGATTTGGTCGTCGCATCGATTTGATAAGTGAGAACAACGATTTGCTCTCACAATGACTTGGTTCATAACGATTTGATCATCGCATCGATTTGATTAGTGAGAACAGCGATTTACTCTCACAACGACTTGGTTCATAACGATTTGGTCGTCGCATCGATTTAATAAGTGAAAACAACGATTTGCTCTCACAACGATTTCGGTTTTCACAACGACTCGTTAAGTTTCATAACGATTCAATAAGTTACACAACGACTTAGTCACTGTAACGATTCATTAAGTTTCACAACGACTTGGTCGCAGTAACGATTCAATACATTAAACAACAATTTGTTCACTATATCAACTCGATAAGTAAAACAACGATTTGCTCGTAACGATTTGTTGATAGTATCATAACGATTTGTCTCTACAATGATTCGGTTATTAATGCATAACGATTTGTGTGTACATCGACTTGTTTATGAACGTATAACGATTCACATGAACAAAGACTCATCTTTACATCGATTTCATAAGTCATGATCATATCGATTTCATGGTGTATAATGACTTTATATTCAAACCTATTCTCAGATAGTTTGAAAAGTCAAAGTCTTCCCTCGCTTTTCTCTCACATCCTTGCATTTATTATGACTGATCATATCACTGCACTGCATACAAACGATATCTTCTATTTCCATGCTTATACTGTAAACATCTTTTTAGAAGAACAGAATGAAACTTCTATTTTGATATAAAATCATTCTAACGTTGACTGACAACAAGAGATAGCCTAGCTATCTATTGTTTTAGCATTTAATGCGTGCAGGTCTCTGACAGCGCACCGCAATACAACGTTGGACAATATGGAAGATAACAGACATCAAAGAAGATCCTCTCTCTTGTTGCGTGCATGGAAAGCTAAAGACTGTTGAACAAGAAGCTCTACAGTGACATTCAGTCTAACGTAAACAAAAGCTTAGAGATAATGGACACTTCAACGTTGAAATTTCAAATGGAAGTCATATATAGAAGACTGAAGCTCCAGAAACATACAACACTTACGACAATCTTTTACAAGCTTCCTGCGAGCATCTGAAAGAGCGAAGCCTCACTCCTTTGATTGTCTAGCTCTTAGTTCTCTGCATTCATTGTGTTAGTCTTGAGAGCTTCTGTAAACTGAGAGTGTTCCTCATCGTAGAACTCTCCCTCTCAGTCGTTGCTTCAGATTGAGCGTTGGTCCTTAAGCTTGATCTAAGGGCGTATCATCCCTTGAATACATTTCTGGTTCTTTCCCTTCGTGTTGAAGGAAGACCTGGTGGGTTCCAGGGTGTTTGTTTCCCTTCGTGTAGAAGGAAGACCTGGTGGGATCCAGGGTGTTGTAATTCGGGTTGTGAAGAGAAGACCAGCTACGGCTGGGTGTGTAAGTGTCCTTGAGGGGGACTGTACCCTTGGGTAGTGAAATCCTGAGTTGTTGCTCAGGGACTGGACGTAGGACTCCTGTGGAGAGGAGGTCCGAACCAGGATAAATTTTGTATGTCGTGTGTTTGATTGCCTTGTGTTTGCTATCCTCTTTTTACTAACACTAACAGTCATCGAAGTGTGTTGTGTGATTATTTTTCTGAACAAGTTTTAAAGTGATCAAAATTTTAAGAATCCCATTCACCCCCCCCTCTGGGCTTGCTAGCTGGGCAATAGGGTGGACGTAGGAGTCAGTGGAGGTGATTTCCGAACCACCTAAAAATCTTCTGTGTAGTGGTTCGAATTGTGGTTTGACTTTGTATTGCGCTAGATGCATGCATAGAGATTTCGCTTTCACACTAAGTGTTTAATTGCTTCACACATCATCTACACACACCCACACTTCAGATAAGTAAATTATTTGTTTGAATTGATCTCTGATTCGAAGTAATTTTGAATTGCTTAAGCTTCCGCAGTAATTGGTGTCAGATCTATTCAACCCCCCTTCTAGCTTTGTCATTACCGAATATTCGATCCCAACAATACCAACCATACACACGAAAACAAGGGAAAAGTTCCCCTACCAACAGATGAAACGTAAATCCAATGCCGTCCAGACGTTCCCTGCGCTCCGAAGCACCTCCTCGCCGGAACCATGCCGAACGGACAGCAACAGACCCGAAAATCGCCCCAAAATCCTTCAACAAACCCTCCTCCAGCTGAGCAGTGCAACTGCATTGTTCGGCCAAGGGCATAAGCCAAAAACACACAGAGTCTAAATTGCGACGTATCGGACCGTCGCGTTTAGAAACGCGACGTACCCCGCCGTCGCAATTAAGCCCCCGACACCCCTGCATGCGACACGTGGCGCGCATGCAGACGTGCACACTGAAGGCGGTGATCAAATCGCGACGTAGCAGGTGGTCGCGTTCTTGTAAGAATCGCGACGCTTGTGTTGGTCGCGTTCTTAATGAACCTGCCAGAGGTCTGTTTGGGCTGGGATCTCCAACCCTCCAGCCTCACACCCTGCTACACAAACCTGTAAGCACACATATACACCCACATACACAACCAATGGGCCACACACTAGCCCCCAAACCTGGTAAACTACGATCCAGACATTCAGGGTATTACACTATCTCTTTGCCAATAACAATATATTACAACTTTTCTTGCTCTGGTAAACATGTTGGATGCTAAGCCTCTTGCTACTCTCTTAGCCGTATCATGTCCTCTCTCAAATATTGTGGTACTCCTCTACCAGATCTAAGTGAATATCGTAGCACTGTTGGATCCTTACAATATATCTCCATCACCAGACCCGATGTTGCATTTGCAGTCAACAAAGTCTCCCAGTTTCTTTCAGCTCCCACCATTGAGCATTGGTCAGCAGTCAAGCGTATCCTTCGCTATCTAAAAGGCACAATAACTTCTGGTCTTCTTTTGCGAAAACCCGATCTCTCTCTTCATGCATATTCAGATGTGGATTGGGCTGGTTGCCCCGATGATCGACAATCAACCACTGGTTTTGGTGTCTTCTTAGGCAACAACCTCATCTCTCGGAGTGCTGAGAAACAACATACAGTTGTCTGATCAAGCACCAAAGCCGAAATGTGTGGTCGCCACTGTTGTCATAGAACTTTTATGGACACAAGATCTTCTTCGAGAACTTTGCATTCCACTCAATTCTCCACCTATTATTTGGTGTGACAATTTAGGGACCCTTTATCTTGCTGCAAAACTAATGTTTAAAGCTCGTACTAAACATGTGGAAGTAGATTTTCACTTTGTTCATCAGTTGGTACTTCACAAATGACTATGACTTTGTATACGCTTCATCAGCTCCGATGACCAAATTGACGACGTCTTCACCAACTGTTTGCCATCTACAAGTTTTGTTCAGCTCAAAGACAAGTTGAATGTGGCTCCCACACTCACCTTGAGGGGCGTGTAAAGGCACAATTACGCCATGTACTGACGTGGCCATCTTGCTGTGACATAGCATCTCCCAACAACCACTTGTAAATATATCTTGGGACTCACTCTTAATGGGTGGCTCTTTGTATTCTTTGTATCCTCTGTCTATATAAACCATACAAAGTACCACTGGAGTCACAGGTCCTTGTTCAACAAAATTCTCTCTCTACAAATTCTCTACCTACAACCTTCTTTGTTCTACATGATGACCCGGGTCAGCCGGTCCAAATTCTGAAAGGTCCTTCTGCTGAAGCCACACTGTCTTCCCCTGATGTCAAGGGCACTGCACCACTTGGCATCCATCCGAGATGGCAGCCTCGCCGTCTTCTGGAGATGCATCCCCGTCAGCTCCTCGCATGTCCTTCGCCGACGCACTGTGCAAAAAGACCAAAAGAGGTGAGATCCGCATGATCACAACCAAACCTCAGCCCCCTATGTTTCCCACTTGCAGCGCACACAGTGGCAGCACCTATTCCGCCATCCCGTCTTCCATTTGCTGCACACACCGCAGCACCTCCCCAACCGAGCATGGAGGCAAGCGCCGGTGGCCACATGATCTGCCTCCCTATGCAATACAAGGTCAAAAACTATTTAGGAGAGGAGCTTGAGGACTATGACCTGGTAGCTGCACACAGAGATTGTGTTGGCCCATTTGTCCCTCCAGCACCGCCACCACCAAAGTCCCGAATCAGAACTCGTAGTACTTCACTTTGACGCGTAAATTCTGATGATGAATTACAAGACTGATTTTTTGGTTTCTTGGGCTGATGTGTTATTTACTATTGACCCCTCTGCGTAGGGTGTCCTCAGCTTGTGCCTCTGTTCCCTATGTACTCCTTTACCTTTATGCTTTTCATATATAGAAAACTGTCTAGCTGATTGCGGCATTGGAGGTTCACTCTCTTGTCGTATCAGTCTAGATATCGCCTTATTATTCAAAAAAAAAAAAACCCTTGCTGAAAGTTGGGTCACCATTAGGTGAATGCGGTCCGGTTCATCCCTATTTTTTTGAAACCGAACCGACCCAAATTTTTTGATGAACTAGACCGAATCGGTTCGGTTCAAACTGAAAAAAAAAAAACATTTTTAAGAGGTCGTGAGGTTAGATCTCACAATCTCTCAAAAGAAAAAAATGCACTAACCATTGTGTTACCTATTCTTTTGTAAAATTATATTATAGTATATTCGGTTCATCTGAGATCCACAATATGGAGTCGTACCGAATCAAAAAAATATCTAACTCGAACTAAATCGATCGATTTAATTTAATTTTTTAAATTAGACTAAAATTTGAACACCTCTAATCACCGATAAATAGGAAGAGTCGGGCAGTCTTCACCCCAGCGCCAGGGCCAATCCAAACGTCGGAACAACAGCGGCAGTTGTCGTTTTTGTCGTGTAGCCGCACACGTGCGGCATGGATGCGCTCCAAGTGGCGGTGCGACCGGTCGGTTAGAACGCAGGAACGAGATCAATGAGGAGAGAGAAGGAACAATAGGACGGCCACCTTGCTTCCTCCATCCCCATCTCCGTGGCCATTTCCCGGCGGGGCCTTCTCCCGATACCCTTGCGCTCGCCGGGGCACCTCCATCGCCTCCCCTTAGTTCACTGAATCCCCCGCATCTGCCTGCACCTCTTTCGGATGATCGCGACGGCGCACCTTCCGGCGTTGCAGCCTTGCTGCGGATTTTGATCCGTGCGTGCATGGGTGGGTTCCTGCTTGTGACAACGCGACAGGAGATACCATGTTTGAGGACTACGTAAGGGGTTTTCTCTTCTTCCTCTTCCTCCTTAGTTGTCACATAGTTCGTTTAATTCTGAGGAGACCTAATTGGGACGAGCGGTTCGCTTGTGCGCCTAGGGAGATGTGAATCGCACGTCGTGCTTCAATCCAAATCCACAGCGCGGGCTTGGATTTAGTTAGTGGTGACGGTCACTTGACTGAAAGTATAAAAAATGTTATAGACACGAGCAGTGTTGCTCGAGCCCGTTCTTTCGATTCGAGCTTCTAGACGTAAAGGGATTTGAAAGGTCCATGTGAGGTCTCTGCTTTGGGTTTTATTCCTGATTTCGATTATCCGGACAAAGGGGATGTGAATAAACGGGACCAAGAGTTGGCACCGATATCTTTGGCTTGAAAATTTCTCAGCTCTACCGGTTGTTTCCCCTTTTCCCTAGGCGAAAAGAATGGTTATATTGGGTGGTGTATTTATCTTTCTGGATGTCGTGTCTCATGGATTGTGGTGGCGAGTTGTTAGACTGTGTAGCATTGTAGGTTTCACGAGTGCCTCCTCATGCGTGGATCGAACATGGAACAGTGTGAGGCTTCAATAATTGAATGGCTTGCATCAGACACCTGTATCTGTCATGAAACATCTCTAAAATTATAGAGCAGAACTTTACAAGTTACAGTCCCTCGTGAAGGTGCTAAGGTGGTGAAGCAGTGAACCTTGTGGGCCCATTAAAAGGCAAAACATGGTCCTTCATCACCCTTCTTACAATCATTCACAGCGAACTACTCTTTCTTGTTGTTTCCATCGGAGACCTGTCTAAAATATATCTGATTTCTCCACATCCTTTTCATACTTATTTCAAAAAATGAAGTTTTGATGTTTCATTGAGAAAATTCCTGATTCCTAAATGGAGGAGTGCATGGGGCAGATCTTCTTTTTTCATCGAGATGGTATGAAATCCATATTGCATCAGCAACATCCATTAAGTGAATATGGATCAATTATTAACCTATGCATGGAGGAGGATGACTCGATGAATTTCAAGTTCACAAGCTTCTATTTAGAAGGGAGGTTTGGTAACTAGTCCTTAACAAAATCCACACGGTCACTGACCCTAGGACAATGTGGAGATGCTGTTTTTGGCTTGATCTTGGGATCTCAAGATGAACAGAGCCATGTGTTGGATTGCCCTGCATACAACTTCAGAAAAGCTCATGGATTATGCCACCAATTTTGTTAAAACATAATATTTAGATGCAGTTCCATCAAAAAGGGAGAGGAGAGGTTCCTCAGTGACTGAAACTTACAACCTATGGACAGATATGATGTAAAAGGGTAAACTTTCGCACTTATAACTAATGCCATCTCCTATTTGACATTGATAGTAAGCTTCTTCCCATTGGAAATTCTCAATACTCTCATAGTCTCATGAGACAATATGTGTCTTCTTTTTGCTTCTTTTGTATGGTTATTAAATTTTCTCTTCTTCTAGTTCATTTTGAAGGTAACCAAAACATGGTTATCATTGATGAAAGAGTAAAAAAGATGCAAAAGATACAAAGAAAGCAAAAAAAGGAAAATTATGAAGGGAAGCTAAAAGGAGAAAAGCAATAAGAAAAAGTAAATAGTACAAATGAACCCAAAATCCATGTACAGAGATTGTAGAAAGATCATCACAAAATAAACTTCCACCAGTCTTTGGCCACCACCAAGGCAGCTGATTGTGATTGAGAGCCATAACCATGTGAATGCCAGCTCAGAACCCATTTGACTTCTTTTTTCAAGATGTCAAATGATCTCTGAATTTTCTCTCATTCCTCAGCTTCCAGACAGCCCATAAAAGAGGTGCAAGGATCCTGATCCAACCTCTCTTATCAAAGTCTTTCCACCAGTGCCACAATTCATTAACTACTTCTGGCATAGGCCATCTAATTCTTGAAGCAGTTAAGCACAATCTACCATATGATCCTAATTATGCCACAAGCACAAAAGAGATGATCTTCTGTTTCTTCATAATGACCACAGAAAACACATCTGCACTTAACGACTCTGAGGTAGTGTTTAAACCTATGGTGCATTAACCTCCATAAAAACAGTTGAATTTTGGTTGGCGGTCCCTTTGACCATATCTAATTGCTACACGAACTCTGGTGCCACAATCTTTCAACATTTTACTCCCACTCCATCTTCTTTCATCAAGTATTGAGCTACTCCCTTCAAATTGGGTTGTGAGAAGCTGAGCATATTCATCTACCTCAAAGTCTGTGAGATTCCTCCTTAGTTGAACTATCCTGCTACCTGCCTCATCTTGGTCCATATCTAAACTTGACTGTTTTCCCTTTGTACTTGGACAGTCTATATGTTGGGAAACATTGTAGCTAGAGGTTCTTTCAAAATTCAAACACCACTTGTCCTCCCAATGTAAGGAGCTCCCACCATCACGTAAATGGTAACATAACGAATGATTAAAAACATCAGCACATTTAAGGATACTTTTCCAAATGGTAAATGTTGTTCCCACTATTTGGATTAATGCTTCAAATTCCTTGACCCTTAAAATATTTGAACCTTGTAATTGTAGCCCAAATTGTATCCTTTTCAGTCCTCACTTTCGCTCCATAACCACTTGGCTAACATTGCATTATTGACGCACATCCTTGTCTTTTAGACTTGCACTCAAGACCAATTGATAAGATAAAGGTATTTCATCTCTCTTTTCCCTCCATGCCAAAAGCAAGAGCTTTGTATACATTCTATCTTTTGCACCACTTTCTTAGGCATTCTAGGAATAGCCAGGTGATAATTGGCAAGGGATTATAAAACAGTGTTATAAAGAATCCATCTTGCTCTAGCTGATGAGAATTTGTATTTCCTGACTCCATTGCTTTGGAGATTCCGCCTCCTCAAGAATCCATCACCGCCGGCATTAGCTCTTCCAGTGCCGCCTCCGATGTTGGAGGATTTATTCCGTTGAGAGCTTTGCTTGCGGGGCTGGTGGACTGCGTTTAGCTGAGATCCATTCTAGCGTGCTAGGAGCGGTATGCAATAGTTGCTTTGTGGCGGGCGGTGTGCCGATGGAGCAGGTTGAGGAAGCTTTTCAGGGGGAGGAAACTGTTTCGGTGGACAATGAGAGTCTCTTCAAGGGTGAAGTTATGGATATTCTGTCTAAAGTTGAGAACTACATGGAAACGCGGGCGAGCGAAACTGCTAGATTGATTGGTGTTTCGGATGAAGGTGTAGACAAAGGTTTGAAGTCTACATTGCTTCTGATCAAGTGTAGGTGGACAGCGGATATTGCTAGAAAAGAGAAGTCCGGTGTCGCCTGCAAGAAAGGAATTTCGAATAACTGAAGCATAGGTGATTTGCGTTGTCAGTAGCTGCCTTGGAGGGTTGTTTGACTTTTTTTGTGTGGTTCTGTCCAATGCATGCTGTGGGTGGGCCTCAGTGCTGAGGAGTGTTTTGTCTTGCGACTGTTGGTGTGATGGTTATCTTTTGGGGCTGATGGGTGTGGATAGCTGAGGGGGGTTTGGCTTTATTTTCTTTGCTCCCCTGGCAGGTCTCATCTTGCTATCTTTTGTTGGGGGCTTTGGGAGCTGCTCCTCCCCTCTGTTTGTTTCCAAACTTCTTAATAAGAGGATCCCAATTAGGGCTGCCAATGGATACCTGATAGGCTGATATGCATTATACCAGCCCATTTTTTTTTTAAGAAAATAAAATTGGGTTTGGAAACCTGATAACAAGGGTCCGACATGTTATCAAGATCAAAACTGGATTTTCGATAGTTATCAGAAATAATCATTTTTGTATCTATTTTTTCATTTTCAATAATACATATTATTTATAAATATTAAAATAACTCCCTTTGTTCCCAAAAGCCTTCTTGGAGTCTGCTACCCCCAGCCCTTTGGGCGCTGCCCTTAGCCCATTGACCATTGGCCCCCTTCTAGTGCCCGTGGTTCTCTCTGGACACCACCTAATGCCACTGTCTCTTAGCTAGTAGGGTGTTTATACTTTATAGTGACCCAGTCATGATCTATACAGGGGGAGAGGATTAACCCTTTATTTGGAAAGGGCTACCTAGTAGAAAGACCAACGAGGAGCTGCCACGGAGTGGATCTACCATTACATATGGGGGTTGAGATAGGAATGAACTAGATTTGGTCTCATATTGAAAAACGAGAGAATGTTACTAGGCTGTAAATGTGGGGTTAACCTGTGAGACACCTTTTGGGGACAAAAGTGTGCAGACTTAGCTCAAAGCAGACAATACCTTATAAGTGTTGGATTGGGCTGTGACATTAAGGTATCATAGCACGACCCGTGCAATACGATATAGGCTGGTTTTGGGGACAAACCAAGCGGAAGCTGGTAGGCTTGTAGTGACCCAATATTGTGTTGTGCAGGAGGAGAGGGCTACTCAGTAGAAAGGCTAGTGTGGAGCCACTATGGAGTGAAGTTACCACTACGTGTGGGGCCTGGGACAAGAATGAACTAGATTTAGTCCCATATCAGAAAACGAGAGAATGTTAATGGGCTATATATGTAGAGTTGTGATCTATAAATTGTGAGGCACCTTTTGGGGACAAGATCATGCGGATTTGGCCCAAAGCGAACAATTCCTCACAAGGGTTGGATTAGGCTGTGACAACATCGCCTCCAATCTAGAGGGCAAATCCCCTCTCCCTGCTATGGTCGCCATCACTTGCACTACTAATGCCTCCAGTCCAGGCCTCTTGCAGCCACCCTGATATTAAGGGTTGTGTGGGTGTGAGAGAGGGGAGGGGCGGAAGGGTCTTCAGCGCGGGGTGGGGGGGGGTGTTATTTTAATGGTTTTCTATGCAGAAGGAAGCCAAGATCAAATGGAAAAGAGGAAAGGTGGGCCCCATTTTACTTTTCCAATTTTTTTTTTTTTTAACGGGAAGAGGGGGAGGGAGAGTCGGAAATGCATTTTTTTTGGGAAAGATTAATTTTTTTGAATGTGGGAAGGAGGGCAAGAAAGGTGAGGTTTGTCTTCTTTTTCTTTTTTTCCTTGTCGGAAGAAACATAGATTTAAGCCTTTTAGTGTTTTTAAGAGAATTTAATTTAAGTTTTTTTTAAACACAACTAAGTTGGTTTTTGGTAGGTAACTAAATTAATTTAGATGACAAAGATTATTTAAAATTAATTCAGATTTTACTAAGAATTAGTTTAAATTATAGAGATGAATTAAATTAATTAGATTATAGACATTTAGTTATGAACAATTTTCTTCTTGGATACAACGAAGTCCAAACATGCAATGCAACAGCAAACATCTTTACCCTTATTAAAAGGTTTAAATAAGTCATTATGTTCAAGCTTACTCCTATTCAAAATTAGTATGTTCATTATTTAGTTAACTTTTTTATCAAATTTGAGCTATTTACACAATAGAAATTCATAGTCTGCAACCTCTGTGTGGTGATGAATACATTTTATTTAGCAAAATAAGAAAAACTATATAAGCTGTGTAATTCATATCATGTAATTTATGGATCTATGGATTTACATTTGAATTGTGTATTGAATCTATCGATCTCTGAAAGCTATCTAAATACTATTAAAGCTGACGTAATTCTATATTAATGTATTTAAAGTCTCTTTAACTATGAAATAATTCTATACTGTTGTACTAGCTCCTACGTATCAAATATGATCTAATAGATCATATGACTCTATAATTTGTAGATATATAGATTTACATTTGAACTGTGTGGTTTGTATCATGGTTAGGTTAACTATATAAAATTTATTGCACCAGAAGTTTTCGATTTTATTCCATTTCTGTTTCCATTTTCTCAATGAAAAGCAGAGATGGATGCAGAAGCAGAAACACCCTTTCCAATTCTGTTTCCAAAAACTCTTATCGTTGGCAGCCCTAATCCCAATGATTCGGTCTAATTTCTCATCTAAAATAGGGAGTCCCAAATATTTGATGTTGATATCAGAGCTCTTACTGCCAAACAATTGAGACTACGATGTTTGGATCTAAGCATATGCTGAGGACTTCAGATTTCTCAAAATTAATCCTCATCCCAGTCATACATTCAACATTTTTTTTTACCATGTATGTTCCTCATTTTATCCATGGAGCTTGATCTAAGAATCAATGCATCACTGCGAACTGAAGGTGTGAAAGGCATATTTCCTTCCTCAGCATAATACCATCAAGAAGACTCTTCTCCATTGCATTAGACCAAAGCGAGCTGAAGATTAACCATTAGCAAGAAAATGAGTGGGGAGACTGATGCAGGAACATATTCAACAGCAACAATATGACAAACTGTGGTCATCATGGAAGGAAGAATCGCCGGGATCGAGCCAGAATCGCTCGATCCCGGATCGGATCGACCCCCCAAGGACCGATTCCCCCTTGAAGCCCCCCAAAACCCCACATTTCCGGCTGGATCGACCCAACTCAGTAGGATCTGAGTTGGATCGCTCGAGTCGAACCGGGATCGATCGATCCCGGCTCGATTCAGTCGATCCAGACTGATCCAGGTCGATTCCCTCAGGCTACCTTCAGGATCCTCTTCAGGCAGGGTTGTCAGGATCTCCTTATTTACCTGAATATCATTTAAGTAAATGTTAGTATTTGTAGTTTCATTTACTTAAGATATTACATGTAAATAAGGAAGTACCCCCCATTTGAATCTAATAAAAATATCAAAAAAATCATATCTCTTACCAATAAAAAGTCAACTCTCCCATCGAAGAAGAAAATCGCGATTTTGGTGATTTTAGCGAAATGCTAACTTTCTAATCTCTCGTAATTTAGTTTATCTAAAAATTTGATAATTTAAACCACATGGAACACTAAAAATTCAAAGTCCGGTAAAAAAAGTCAAACGTGCATGTGACTTCTCCAATGGAGCCACTCTCCTACTGACAGCACTTAGTCTGCTTGAGACCTCTCAGGATTTGGTCAAACTTAAGTTATCATCATCCAAACCTCTTAGAATTTGGTCAAATTGAGCTACCATCACCCAACTCATGACACTCATGAGTTTGGGTGATGATAGCTTAGTTTGACCAAATCCTAAGAGGTCTCAAGTAGACTTAGTACTGTCAGTAAGAGAGCGGCTTCTTGGAGAAGTCATATGCACGTTTGATTTTTTTTGTTGGACTTTAGATTTTTAGTATTTTATTAGACTTATTTGAATTATAAAATTTTAAATATGTCAAATTATGAGAGATTAGAAAGTTGCTACTTTGATAAAATCACAAAAATTGCGATTTTCTTCTTGGATGGGAGAGTTGACTTTTTATTAGTAAGAGATGTGATTTTTTTAATATTTTTATTGGATTCAAATGGGGGATATTTCCTTATTTACATGTAATATCTTAAATAAATGAAACTACAAATTTTAACATTTACTTAAATGGTATTTAGGTTAATAATACACCAAGTCTTTAATATTTTATACTTTTCTTGTATTATTATAGTAGTAATAATACACAAAATCTTATGTTTCATATATTATGAATGTATGTATGATTGGTTTTTATGCAAATATTAGTTCTTTCAATTTATCAGATTTTCCCTCATTTTTGCTGTTTTTTTTCTATTTTTTCCTGAATTTTCCTGAATTTTTTCCCCAAAAAAACCATTTTATAAACTGGCCGATCCAGGATCGGCCAGACTTCCCTTGGATCCATGGGATCTTGCGATCCGATCCGATCCAGGATCGGATCGAGCCTGGTCGATCCGATCCCGATTCCGATCCTGCCTTCCATGGTGGTCATTGCATTGTAATCAAGTCATTATACTCTTATTATGTATTTTCATTCTTTGCTGCTAGGTCATGATTTTAGGATTGGTCAGTCGATTAGTAGTTCAATTGGGTTCGGGATTTCCTATTTCATGTTTCCTATTTTGAGAGTCCAAAGAGAAGTTAAAATTCTGTCATTGCTTAACAATCCTATTTGGTCTTGGTGTCTTATTTCCAATCAGGGGTCATACTTTGAGTCGAAATTAAGTTTCTCAATTTTGTTCTATTTTTGGAGTTTTGTTTGCTGAATCTTAGGTAAGTTTGAGTTTGATTAGGAGTTAGGGAGTTTGATTTCTTATTAGGTTGATTGTTCATTTTTGAGTCCAAGTAATAATTGAATAGGAATACAAGTAGATGAGTTTGAGTCTATAAATTCCTGCTGTACTTCGGCCGAAACTTAACTGCTAACTTGCCTTAATTTTGTAGGTTCTGTATCTGCTGCGTAAGTACTTGGGAGAATATGTTCATGATCTTTCTACTGAAGCTCTCAGGATCAGTGTTTGGAAAGGTTCTCCCTAAATTCTTGTGCTCCCTTTTGACAATGCATGAAAATTTTTTTGGAGTTTACATTTTCCATTGTAACTATGCGCGCATCACAAAAAAACAATATATCTCATGACCTTGATATTTCTCTTTGTACAGTTATATATGTGTACACTTGGAACCTATGAAAGCTATTTCCAGGCGAATTTTCTTTCTTGATCATACAAATACTTTTGGAATTCTGTCTTCATATTTTTTGAAAAATCCTTGATATACATTCCTATTATCAAAATTCATGTAGTGACTTGATTGAAGAGTTGTTCTCTTCGCAAGGATGATAGTTAAGCTGCTGTTTTCACCTCTCTGGTGGTTGACACTATTGACCTTCAATACCTACACACGTTTATCAGGCGTGTGAGAATTATTTTTTAACACATTAAAAATTTTAATTTTATCTTTGGATTTGATTTGATTTATTTGGCTTTTATTTATTTACATGGACATGGTCTTATTAGTTCGTTTGACCTCTCCCACTAACCTCATTAGTGTTAATTATATCAGTACAAAGACTGAACATCCTTGATTAACCATCAGACAACCCCTTTGAAACAGAAGAGCGTGACTCACAATTGAATGACATGAATTGTACATGAAAGAAAAAAGTTGCAAGCATACAATCTATTTTTTTTTGGAAATTTCTGATATTTGTTTCATTTTTATTGATTTTTAAATTTGTTTTCTCATTTTTTGGTATTTTTAAAATCATTGATTTCATTTATTTAAGTATTTTCGTCATTTATTTATTTAAATCATGATTATGTGGATTAAATTAATGTTTTATTTATTTATTTGATTTAAAAGGAATTAACTTAAGGTGGATCAAAAATGACATGAGACATGACTTGTTTGTTATTTTTATGTTATTGAAAATTAAATAACAATGTTTGTGAAAATTTTTGTTAAGGTTTGTTGAAAAATTGGTTGATTTTGATTAAGAAATTAAGTGGTGAAGAGCTTAAAATAAATGTGACACCACGTGCAATTATTCGTATAGTGCGTGATTAAATTCATAAAATTAACCCAATAGGCCCATTAAACATCACATGTAAGAAAATACCACGGGTCGGCCCATTAACCACTATTAGGCCCATTAAGCATCAAACATCATGATCATTTAATATATCATAGCATGGAAGATACAAGTCTGGCCCAATAGGCAACTTGGGGCCCAATAAGAAATTTGGCCCAATGAGGAAGCCCAATGGACCTTGTCTAAGACTTAAGAAAATTAAATTGTGCCTTGCACAATATTCTTTAGGGTTGCCTTGCAGACCTTTTTTCCAGACCGCCTTGCAGTCTTCCCAGAGCCTTGCTCTGTGTTGGGCACTTCAGAAAAATCCCCCTTCCCTTGGGCGCCCCCCCTCCTTTTTATAGTGAAAGGAGGAAGCACTCGGTCGGGACATTTGTGCTCCTTCTGCACACCCACGCAGGGGGTTTTACGCAATTTTTGGGTTATATATTTGCATTTTAACCCCCGGGAATTTCCCCTTTCTCTTTCTTCCCCTTTCCTTTCATGGTTCGTCCCTTCCCTGGTTGGCCCTTGCGCAGGCCGAACAGAGGAAGGGAAAGCGCGCGGCGGTGGTGGTGCAGCAGGGCGGCGGTGGCGTGGCAGCCAGGCGGCGTCCCCAGCAGCAGCGCGAGCAACAGGAGAGGGGCCGACGGCAGGACTGGTGGCGGCCTTCTTCCTCCACCTCTTCTTCTACCAGCAGGAGAGGAAAACAGGGGGGCCGATGGTCTTCTTCCTCCTCCTTTTCTTCTGTCAGCAGGGCAGAAAACAGGGGCCCGGTCCTCCTCTTCTTCCTCTGCTAGCAGCGGTGAAGGGGCGAGCAGGTGGAGGCACCAACGGTTGGGCGAGCAGGGGCATCCCCTACGTGGGGGACCTCTTCCTCTCTTCCTCTTCTGTTAGCAGCAGCGGCTGGGCGAGCAGGCAGGCCAGGGGCAACAGCGGATGGAGCACCAGCGGCCGGGCCTAGACAGGCCCACAGAGGTGAGGTTTTTCTGCTTTTTTTCCTTTTCTTATTATTTTTGCCTTCTTTTCTTTTGGTAAAAAAAATCGGTGCAACAAGGCGCCGGTTGGAGTTTCTGTGGGAACAATCTGTTTCCAGCCAGGTAGACATGAGTTCCCTTTTTTTGGCTCGCTGTAAAAATATAAGTCTACAAGTTGTAGTGAAGAATCCATTGAGAGACCAACGTGGATATGTTTTGTGAGAATTATTTTCAACACTTTAAAATTTTAAATTTAATCTTTGGACTTGATTTATTTGAGTTTTATTTATTTACATATAAGGACATAGTCTTATTTAGTTCATTTGACCTCCCCCACTAACTGCGGTTAGTGTTAATTATATCAGCGCAAAGGCTGAATGCCCTTGATTAACCATCAGACAAACCCTTAGAAACAAGAGAATATGACTCACATTTGAATGAAATGAATTACACATGAAAGAGAACATGGTTGCAAACATGCAATCTATTTTTTGGAATTTTGTTGATATTTATTTCATTTTTATTGATTTTTAAATGTATTTTCCCATTTTTGGTATTTTAGAATTATTAATTTTATTTATTTAAGCATTTTCGTTATTTATTTATTTACATTATGATTATGTGAATTAAATTAACATTTTCATTTATTTGTTTGATTTAAAAGGTGTTTAACTTAAGGTGGGTTAAAATTGATGTGAAACATAACTTGTTTGTTGATTTTATGTTATTGAAAATTAAATAATAATGTTTGGAAAATATTTCGTTAACGTTTGTCTAAAACTTGGTTGATTTTGGTTAAGAAATTAAGTAGTGCAATGTTTAAAATAAACGTGACACTACGTATAATTATCCATATAATGTGTAATTAAACGAATAAAATTAGCCCAATAGGCCCATTAAATATCATGAACATGATGGTCATTCATTAAGTCATGTCATACAAGTCCGGCCCAATAAACATTCAGGTCCAGTACAGAATTTAGGCCCAATAAGAAACTTAGGCCCAATAAGAAAGCCCAATGGACCTTGTTTAAGACTTGAGAAAATTAGATCGCGCCTTGCACGATATTCTTTAGGGCTGCCTTGCAGACCCTTCTTCCCAGACCGCCTTGCAGTCTTTCTCAGAGCCTTGCTCTGTGTTCAAAACCTCAGAAAATCCTGCCCTTAGCCTGGGGCGCCCCATCGCTTTTATAGGGGGTGGGGAAAGACCCCGTCCCGGCCATAAAACACCGTCCCGACCATTTGGAATTTTACATATTCCCCCTTGTTTCTTTATCTCTTTCCTCCTTTTAATTTTAAGTTTTATGTTTATACCCCTGGGGCCACAAGAGAGCCACGGTGGGGACTTGCCATTTCTTTGGTTTCTTTCCCTGTTTGGCCTGCGCGCTGGGAGGAAACTGGAACAGGGGCGCCGGCGGCTGAGGAAGCAGCGGAGGCGGCGACGCGGCGGCCCTGGCTGGGGGGTGTGGCGGCGGCAGCGGCGAAGGGGAGGCCCGGCGGCGACGGCAGCGGCGAGGGAGGATCCCGGCGGCAGCGGCGGCGGCGAGGGGGGATCCCGGCGGCAGCGGCAGTGGCGGGGGGCCCCTCCTACGTGGGGGGCCCATCCTCTTCTTCTTCTCTTCTGCGGCGGCCCAGGACAGGGGACCGGACGCCCCCTTCTCTCCCTCTGCTAACAGGGCGGCGGCCCTGCACAGGGGGCCTCTCCCTCCTCTTCTCTTCTGCGGCGATGGAGAGATGGCAGCGGCGGCGACAGGAGTCCAAAGAGGCTCCGGAAGGTACATCTCTCCCCTTTTATCTATTTCTCTTCCTTTTCATCTTCTTTTATTATTCTTTCTTCTTTGGGCAAAAATCGGTGCAACAAATGCCCCCCACGAGATTGGCGTCCGAGAGTGAAACATAGGGCGACTGTCTCGTGTGAATATTTCTAGTTGTATTTTAGCACATGTTGCCCTTCAGAGGGTTCATTTCCTTTATTCTGCCAATGCATTTCGGCCATTTTGACTTTGTTGAGATCCATGATGCAGATGTTATACTTGTGAATTTGATATGTCACAACTTACGACATACTTGCAGTAAACTTTCCATTTTTTTTGGACTTGAAGTGCTAATGACCATCATCTCATACGTATATTTGATGTGATGACAATGCCAAAGATTCACTTTATGCATTGAGAATTGTGAATTTGCTGCAATATATCTTCTGATAAGCTGCTTTATCCTTTTCTTTTCTCATTCTTTTGTGGCAAAAATATAATCCCCTGTTGTTTTGACCTTGCAGAGTTGGATCAGGTACATGGCATTTGGAAGAGATTGCTTGGAGTTGAAGATCTTGAAGCCCTAGCTGGCTGTTTTGCAAGCAAAGGCTGCTATAACTTCTACGAAAATCGTGCAAGCCATGAATCAGCGTGAAATGACGACCTCACTTATGCATAACAGAGCCGTTTGTACCATTCTTTTGCACATGGTGACCTCTGAGGGTAGGCGACACCGAGGCATAGAGTTGCTTGAGAAATGTTGTTTTTAGCATCAGTGTATGCTATCCATTCATTTTGATTTCTCCTTTTTTGGGCTATCCCAAGGGCCTGTCTTGGGACCAAGACTTTTATTTGATATATACATCGTGCTTCTGTGTTCCACCATCATCATGTGATCTTTATTGATAACAGGGATTTTAAGGCTTCCCCAAAAGCCGTGAGGTATTTCACTTGGAGGATTAGGGCTCCTCTGGGGCCATGACATGCTTGTGTTAGAGAATTGAGGCTTCTCTAGGGCCATAATTTTGATGAGAGATTTGAGGCTTTCTCGGGCGCGTATTTCGGGTGAGAAGATTGAGGCTCCCTCGGGCACGTATTCTGGTTGAGAGAATTGAGGCTCCCTCAGGCACGTGATTTCGGTGGGAGGATTGAGGCTCCCTCAGGCACATGATTTGGGTGAGAGGATTGAGGCTTCCTCAGACACATATTTTAGGTGAGAGGATTGAGGCTCCCTCGGGCACGTACTTGGGTGAGAGGATTGAGGCTCCCTCGGGCACGTATTTGGGTGAGAAGATCGAGGCTCCCTCGGGCACGTATTTTGGGTGAGAGAATTGAGGCTCCCTCGAGCACGTATTTTGGTTGAGAGGATTGAGGCTCCTTCGGGCACGTATTTTGGTTGAGAGGATTGAGGCTCCCTCAGGCCCGTCTTTTGGTTGAGAGGATTGAGGCTCCCTCGGGCGCATATTTTGGTTGAGAGGATTGAGGCTCCTTCGGGCACGTATTTTGGTTGAGAGGATTGAGGCTCCCTCAGGCACGTCTTTTGGTTGAGAGGATTGAGGCTCCCTCGGGCGCATATTTTGGTTGAGAGGATTGAGGCTCCTTCGGGCACGTGGTTTTGGGTGAGAGGATTGAGGCTCCCTCGGGCACGTGATTTGAGTGAGAGGATTGAGGCTCCCTCGGGCACGTATTTTGACTTTTGGCTGGTCTTGACGACTTGTTAGTCAAAAGATGTAAATTTTGACTTGACCGACCATCATGGATAGGGAATGTCCATAACAACGTGGCTGACAGATTTTGCTTTTCTTCTCTCCTTTTTTTTTCTTTCTCTTTTTTTTTTGTTCACATTACCAACCTCAGCGCCCTTTCGGGTTTTCGCCAAGATTGACCCCCTCTAGCTTTTTCCAACACGCCTTTGCAGGTTTTCGCGTTGAGGGGTTTACCCATTTTTGCCTGAGACGCCCTTTCGGGTTTTCACCTCAGCTGTATTTTAGACCTTTTTACCTTTGATCCATCACGATGAAGTGGTAGACCAAGTCCGTCGGGGCACCTCCTTTTTAAGCCCCTATTTATTCTATTTCCTTTTTTTTTCTCTTTTTTTTTTCTTTTTTTTTTGTTAGGAATTACAGGCTTCCCTGAGAGCTGTAAGAATTTGAATTTGTGTATGGTAGGGAATTAAAGGCTTCCCTGAGAGCCGTGAGAATTTGGATTTGAATTTTGGCTGACTTGGCGGACCTTGATGGTGTGTTGGCCAAGGGTTTGGGTTTTATGTGCGGTAGGGAATTAAAAGTTTCCCCGAAAGCCGTAGGATTTGAATTTGAATTTTAACTGGGTTGGCCAACCTTGATGGTGTATTGGCCAGAAGCCTGGGTTTATAGTCGGTAGGGAATTAAAGGCTTCCCTAAGAGCCATGGATTTAGAATTTGGATTTATGTATGGTAGGGAATTAGAGGCTTCCCTGAGAGCCGTGGGTTGAGAATTTGAGTTTATGAATGGTAGGGAATTAGAGGCTTCCCTGAGAGCCGTGAATTGAGAAGTTAGATTTGTGTATGGTAGGGAATTAGAGGCTTCCCTGAGAGCCGTGAATATGTTTAGAGGATTGAGGCTCCTCTAGGGCTCGTAATTTGACTTCTGACTGGCCTTGGCGGCTTGTTAGCCAAAAGGTCTGGATTTTGAGCTTTTTGACTGGCCTTGACGGCTTGTTAGCCAAAGAAGCTTGAGATTTGACTTTTGGCTGGCCTTGACGGCTTGTTAGCCAAAAGACATGGGTTTCGACCTTTGACTGGCCTTGGCGGCTTGTTAGCCAAGAGGTCTGGATTTTGAGCTTTTTGACTGGCCTTGACGGCTTGTTAGCCAAAGAAGCTCGAGACTTGACTTTTGACTGGCCTTGACGGCTTGTTAGCCAAAAGACATGGGTTTCGACCTTTGACTAGCCTTGACGGCTTGTTAGCCAAGAGGTCTGGATTTTGAGCTTCTTGACTGGCCTTGACGGCTTGTTAGCCAAAGAAGCTTGAGATTTGACTTTTGGCTGGCCTTGACGGCTTAGCCAAAAGACATGGATTTCGACCTTTGACTGGCCTTGACGGCTTGTTAGTCAAAAGACGTGGATTTTGACCTTCTTGACTGACCATGATGGCTTGTTAGTCAAAGAAGCTCGGCATTTGACTTTTGAATGGTCTCTTTTTTTTTGGAATGAGGGTCTTCTTCTTTCTTTCTTTTGTTGTTTGGGTTCTCCCTCTCTCTCTTTCTTCGAGCAGAGTTCGAGCTTCCCACATTTCTCATAAGGGCGGAAGGACACAATCATCGTTGTCTCGGTTGTAGCCCCCTGGACTTGATTATTCATTTGAATGAACTTAGGGTTGTTTCGTCATTGACAACTCTTGTGTCTTTCCTTTTACAAGGAATGCGGGGTAACTCGATCTCGTTCTAAGAAATGTCGAGAGAGTACCCTCATCATCATTTCATTTTTTTTGATATACCAATTGTGATGCCCTTTTTGGGTTTTCACCACAATTAGCCCCTTCTTTCTTTTGCCTGCACGCCCTTTCGGGTTTTCATGCAGCAGGGTTTCCCATTTTTGCCTGAAGCGCTCTTTCGGGTTTTCACCTCAGCTGGGTTTTAGGCCTTTTTGCCCTTGATTCATTTTAACAGAGGAATGAATCAAGTCTGCCGGGGCACCTCGTTTTTTCGCTAAAAAAAAGTTAGCAAATTATGAGAGATTAGAAAGTTAGCATTTCGCTAAAAGCACCAAAATCGCGATTTTCTTCTTCGATAGGAGAGTTGACTTTTTATTGGTAAGAGATATGATTTTTTTGATATTTTTATTGGATTCAAATGGGGGGTACTTTCTTATTTACACGTAATATCTTAAGTAAATGAAACTACAAATATAACATTTACTTAAATGATGTTCAGGTAAATAAGGTATCATAATTATCGTTGCTCTGTATTGTAATATGAACATATGTGCAACTAGACTATGGATATACCCAAAATGTTCTATTATTATATATTTTTAAAGGATTTTCCCTGATTTTTCTGATTTTTTTGTGATTTTTCCTCATTTTTTATCATTTTTTAAGCTGGTCGATCCTGGATCGGCCAGACTCCAATGGAGTCGGGCGGATCCTCCAATCCGACCTGACTCGGGTCGGGGTCGGCTGGGTCCGACCCAGCACGCCGACCCGACTATGCCATCCATGATCTGGGGTTTCCTTGAGGGAAAAGGGGGAAAAATGGGAGGAAGAAGGCTTTCCGGCGTGAAACCCTGTGAATCGAGACTGCATAGTCCCGATTCGTAGGGTGTCGGTCGACACCCTTAAGTGTCGACCGTGGCGGATCGTGTCGGATCCGACGAATCAAATCGGGTCGGATCGAATCGAACCCGATCCGTTCGATTCGGACGGCCATGACCGACTCGGGTGAATCAAGCGAATCACGAATCGAGCTCGCCCTGATTCGATCCGATTCGGCCGAATTGGGCCGATTCGATCCGCCTTGCAAATCCTTGCTCCCTCGTGCCACCACTGTGAACTAGGGCTGCAAACGGAATCTAAAATTTTGAAATTCCGATCCGATTTTGATAAAAATTATCAATTTTGGAATTGAAAAATGATACCGATATCTTATCGGAATCAGAATCGGATATTTTGATAAGCTATCGGAATCGAAATTGGAATCAGTTATTCTAATAAATTATCTATTAACTCAAAAGACAAAATCATGGTAAACACCTTAGTTTATTGGAATTTCGGTTCCAATAATATAATCAGAATCGGAACAAAATCGGAATTAACATTCCGATTTTATCGGAATCGGAACTAGATTTCGATTATCGGAATCGAAAACTGTGTTTCCGGTTCCGAATCCGACCAATTTGCAGCCCTACTGTGAACCTTCCAGACCCCTGGATGACATTGGCGAAGCGTCTACCCTCTTGTGGGACTCCTCTTCCTAGCTTTGGTATTCTGAACACCCTGCGATCGCTACTACTTACGCCCTTCCTCCCCCACTGATATCGCCGCTGCACCTTCCTCACCTCCTCCACAGTACAGGGGGACAGCATGGAAAATGAAGATTTCAAGTTTTTTTTTTTGGAATATCAATAGATTTCAGGGGGGTATTTCTAAAAAAACCCAAAATTTTAACTACATAATCATTAAAATGTAACTCAACTTCAGTATTTGTTTTTTAATTTCTTAATAATGTACTAAAAAGTTTAATAAAAAATAAAAAAACTATTAAAACTTAACAATTGTTGATTTAATAAAATTAATTATTAAAACATAACTCAGAACTAGTATTTCGTGTTCGGGGGATGCCTGGGTTGAAGGGACCAGCCTGATGTTACATAGGTGGGCCAGTCATTAACTGGTCAAAGTTTTGTTGTGGCTCGGTCAATGAAGAAAAAGAGGACCCCGTTGGTCTTTTTGCACATGTGGGGCAAGGCAAAATTTGGATGGGACGGAACAGTGAGGCCAGTTGGGAGAGTGGAGGGGGCGGAAGAACCACGGAGCACCCTTTCTTTAGGCGCGGTTCTTGGTGACTTTGGGAAGCCCACCTTGGTGATTCTATTTCTCGGGACTCAGCCAAGACCAAGGAACGTCGTGAGATGGCATTCCATGCTGGAGAGTTCCCAAAGGACATGACAGTGTAGGAGGTAACAGTGCATTCAAAGATTATGATAGCTTGGTAGTGTCTGTCAATTGATTTGTGGTGGCATGCACACTGATAGCTGTGATATGAGGAGTATAATCTGAATTGGCACATGAGAGAGAGAGCTATATTCCAAGCTCATCTATGTAGCATGTAGGTGTACCGATGCTTGAGTTGCTTTTTCTTATGAAGAAAGTTGGGTGCTATTGCTGGTCAGCACCTTATCACTACGGTGTAAATATCCTCTAATTAGACACATCAAAGCAGCAACATGTTTCCTTAAACAAACGTCACTCACATTCCAGAGCTGTTGCTTCTTTTTCTGTTATTTTCGGATAATGCTAGGAAGTAGTGAAGCAAGAATGTGTGCGAGTGGGAGGCTAAGATGCTTGGGAAGTCGTTCATATTGCAATTCCTTTCAAAATAATGTTTTTTTTTTTTTTTTGGTAGGTAAATTGGTTGGGGGAGACTTTTCTTTGGTTAGAATGTTAGATAGAATATCTCTGTGCACGTCCCCCGCCGCTAGGAGGGTTGGACACAAGGGGTGCGGGGGGGAGCAATGCCCCGGGTTCGATCTCGGGGCGGTGCTGGGTTGTCCAGTGGCAGATGCCACCGGACTGTTAACCAAAAAAAAAAAAGAAAGAATATCTCTGTGCATGTCATACAGCATACAATATCTGTGGCTATGTGGATGTCATACATGTTAGGATATGTGATTGGTTTACATTGAAGATTTTGCTTTCACCAGTTCCCCCCTCTCTCTCTTCTTTTTTTTCCTTTTCTTTTTGGGGTGAATACTAAGAGTGATCCGACCCTTCCTGGGATCCAGCCTGATTGGCTCATCAGTAACCCAAGCTGTGGGGAGGCCAAACATCTCTTGGGCTATGGGTCTCCCTCGGCAGGCAAAGTCATGAACTCAGAATCCATGTGAACCCAGGTTAGTACTACCTTCATTTATGTCCAGAATGGGGTTGATAATGTGACCTTTAGGTTCTCCGTGCAGTTACTGGCCAACTGTTCCACCCTAAGGGACACCGATTTCTCCTTCTTGTTTACTATCATTTATATGATCCTTCCCCTCATTCGAGAATGGGGAGAAAAGGACTATCATTGAAGTCCTTCCAGTCAAATAAATTGGTTTGATTTTTTTCAGAGTCAATGTAGTATCATAAAGTAGCTCAAGTTTCTTGTATCAACTCTCATTCAGTGCACTGTATGGATCATATTTCAGACTTCTGAACTAGTGAATGAACAAAAGTACGTAGGCATATTTATTACACTAAACTGAGTTTATGTCCTCTTCTTTACCTTTTCTGGAGCAATGTGCTCATCTGTTTTGATGTTTCTCTGTAGGAGATGTTGTTCTTAAAGACTTGAAGTTAAAAGCTGAAGCACTAAATTCCTTGAAGCTTCCTGTCATTGTACATGCTGGCTTCATTGGGAGCATAACCTTGAAGGTAACTTCTTTAGAGTCCATGAAGAATTTTCTCCCAATTCTTGCATTTTCATTGTGCATAAGGCTGTCATCTTAAATAAATTCTCATTTTGTTGTTGTTCATCCTCCTTATCATCATCATCATCCACACCTTCACCAAAATCATCATCCACGTAGTCCCAGCTAACTAGGGTTTGGGAGACTGACATAGTCCTGCTGTTCTGCTACATACATAAAGAAGTAAAATGTGTAAGATCTATTTGAGTGTATCTATAATACTTTTTTATGCTAACTGCTAAGCATCTCTGGATAGATTTGCTATTGGCAATATGAATAATGGAGAATTAGATACGCTTTGTGGTAAAATTATTATTTTATTATGCAAGGTCTAAGCCCTAGAATGGTTACCCATTTGTTTTACTTATTAGGAATCCAGAGAAGAAGGGATCCCTTAACTGTTGATGTGTGAATAGCCAGGTATGTGCACAAGCATAGTGAGCATCTCCTGGTATGATGTGTCACCACACTAGAATACCTATACATAAGTATATGTAAAATATCTGTACATTAGTCAGCAACGAAATCCTTTAGCACACGTATTACTAAGAGATATCTTGGTCAAGTAGTACCCCAGGAATTCTGAAGTGGATCTAGAACGCAGATTTGGTTGGCCAGATCAGGTTTATCAGTCAGAAGCTATCCATTCTGTCTATGAAAAAAGGTATGTTGGTAGCAGCCTGTTTTAGTATATTTATAACTGAATAAACATTCTTATGCAAACACAAAAGATATAGTGTGTTTGGTAAAACTTTTGCCCCTCTTTTACCACCCTAATTGATGAGGATATGAATTAGCTGATCCAGGACAATGTGGTTGATTTTGGTTCAATTGACCTTGGTCAGACTGATTATGGTTGATTTTCTTTGTTGTATCATTCTGACTAGGATCGGCGTGGCCAAACACAGATCCCAGAGTTAGTACACACCCTGTCTTTATGTCCATGGTAGGAGTTGATATTGCAACCTCAATTTTCTCTGAAGTGCCAATCCAGCTCTCTCACACAGAAAACTTTTGGAAAGTAAAGTTGCCTTAGAGTTGGGCCTATCTAATTATCTTTTGGCGAAGTAGGATTTTATATGGAAATTTAAGTGTTGGGCAATTTATTTGTTGTAGGAGTATGTTTCTGACCAAAGCTTCTGCTGTTCCTGGAAGCAAGGAATTAGTAGTCTGTAAGTTGTTTTGGTTCTTCTTTGGTACTGAAGAGGAATCTCTCCTCGTTAGCCTTACTGATTGTACCACCTCTATGCACCCTTGAATCAGGTTAGTTAGTGTCGTGGTTTAGTCCCATATCGGAAATCTGTTGGAGTTTCACCTCTATGTTTGTAGTGTTTTTTTTCTTCTTGGGTTGCCATGCCCTAGCATGCCAGAGGATGTGCGATTCTTGATACTAGTGGGATCCCTTTTATTAGAACTTTTGTGTGGATGCTCGACTTTTGTTTCATGCTCTTGTAGGCTCAGGGGGGTGCCCCACAGGAATTGTTATATTATTTTTGTCTTATTAATAAAATTTCTGGGATGTTTGCTAAGGTGGAGTGGGAACATATCTCCCTACTGGGAAGGTGTGCACTCTCCTTAGGCTCTCTCAATTTTAGTCACAAAAAAGTCTCATATTGGAAATCTGTGGGAGCTTCACCTCTATATATGTAGAGGATTCTCTTAACTCGACGCTAAGGTTTTAGGTTCGAATTCGGACCTTTAACATGGTATTGAGCCATGCGACACCAGCGAAGAGGCAGATCAAGCAACTGCTGGTCTTCTCCCTCTTCTTCTTCTCTAGAGGCTAGGGTTTCAGGCACCCCGGCTCCCTTTCCAGAGGTCTGTTCAATTCAGCCAGCTCTTCTTGCTGATTTTTTTTTCTTTTGCTGCGACTTAGCCCTATCCCTCTGCCTTGTTCTTGTTCTTCATCCAATTCTTGAGAGGAAGGCAGCAACGGTGTTCCAAGGACCTGTAGTTAATTCCTCTGTTATCTGGGTCTCTCTTCTGGTGGTTAGGGTTCTTCTGCAATTTATCTAACTCTACTTGTTAGAAAGAGTCTTCATCCATGAGGCTGGCGGCTGCTCAAGCTTCATCTCATGAGGGTGGATCTTTTGATACCCCTGTTCCTGGTCTTAAAGGTCTCATTTGAACCTCTGCAAAAGATCTTATCACAGCTTGATCCTATTGCCTTGGCTTCCTCTTCCTTGGGTTCACAGCTTTGCCTCCTTCCATCCAGGGCTTACTGGAAGCTGTGTCAACTCACTTACTCCCTCCCCCCCAAGGATTGGACAAGGAAAAGAAGGGAAAGTGACTTATCCTGCAGATCTGGGACTATACTTGCATCACATGCTATGCAGCCATGATGCCTTGATGCCGATCCGGCCCTTCCAAATTGTAGTTATACTCTACAATTATCAAAACTGTGGCTATGCCTTTGTAACCCTTGTCACTATGAGATTCCACATTGTATAGACAACAATATGCCGACCACACGTTGTACCTTGCCTTTCTAGCAAACAACCACACAAAAGGAAAAGTCAAACAGCCCTCTAAGACATCTTCTGGCTTCACGAATAACCTATGCTTAAAGTCTTCAAAATTCCTCTCTTGCTGGCCACATCAGACTTTGCCTTTTGAGCAATATCCACCATCTATCTATGCTTGATCAGAAGCAATGTGGACTTCAACCTTTTGTCCGCACTTTCATCCTAGACACCGATCAATCTAGCAGTTTTGCTCGCCTGTATTTCCAAGTAATTCTCAACTTTAGCCAAAATATTCATAACTTCACCCTTGGAGGGACTCCCATTGTCCACTGAAGCAATTTCTCCCCCCTTGAAAAACTTCCGCAACCTGCTCCATCGCCGCACATAAGTCCTCCGACACTGAGGTAGGGCAGGAAGAGCAAAGGCCGCGACATCCTCCTCCTTAGGCCCGATAGTCTCCTCTGACACAAAGGCAGGAATGCAAGAGACGGGGGTATCCAAGAAGAGGTCCTCAGATAGAAACTTCCGATGTTTCATTGAGACATCTTCCAAACAACAGAACATTAGTATAAACTATAAAGTCTCTCGAGTGAGCCTAAACAAATTTATAAGCAGACACCCATACTGAACTAGGGCTACAAACGGAACCCGATATATCGATATTCCGACCCGATTCCGATAAAAAATATCGGTTTCGGAATTAAAAATTGATATCGATAGCTTATCGGAATCGGTATCGGATATTCCGATAAGTTATCGGAATCAGAATTAAAAAAAATAGTCGGAATCGGTATCGGTTATCCGATAAATTATCCATAAACTCAAAAGGTAAAACCATAGTAAGCACCTTAGCTTATCGGAATTTCGGTTTTGGTAATGTTATCGGAATCGGAACGGAATCGGAATTAACCATTCTGATTTTATCGGTATCGGAATCGAAACTATATTTTAGTTATCGGAATCGGAATCTGTATTTTCGGTTCCGAACCCGACCCGGTTGCAGCCCTATACTGAACCCATAATCCTCGGGCATGAATGAACGTGAAGTACTGGAATTACATGCGTCGATCCGCTAAGGACAGGTAGATTAGACCTCTGCCTAGTGAATAATTGGTGTGCTTGCGCCCTTGGCTACCTTTGTTGCTGCCACCTCACTTGATGCCTCTACAGAAAAACACGCAACAAGTGGCTTGGCTGGACACATGCGAAACGTCCTTGCTGCAATTTGGCCCGAACCACTCTTCTGTGTTTGTTCTACTTCGACCACTACTGTAGCTGATCGCTATCTTTGAGTCTGCTTTTGCCAGTGTTGAACCCTGAAAGGTTTGCAATGTATATCAACAAAGGGATGTCAGAAGCTATTTATATTGATCCAATGGTTACTTTGGTAATATTATGGTTACTTAAGTAATATTGGATCCAAGTCCCTTTTAAGTTAAAGAAGAAGACTTATTGATAAAGTCATTGATAAAGTCAACACCAAACCCTTCAATGAAGTACAAGTTCAGGAAGAATAACGCTTTGGAGAAGACAAGTTATAAAGAATCTTCGGCAGCACAAGGTCAACAAGACCCATAATTCGAAGGAAATTACAACTCCAAAACACGCTTGCAAGAGGAAGCACTAAGCACCTGTAAAGTCCGAATCCAAACAATGCTCCGTCAAAAGATCTCCAAGAAATAGAAGGTTCTTCACAGATTCAACACCCCTCGTAAGGCCCGAGGGTGGATATTTATAGAAATCAGGGGAAAGACCCTGATTAAAACCCCCACCCTTCGGTTAAAGGGGGGAGCCCTTAACCCGGGGACCCCCCTCCGGTTAAGCCCCCCTGGTTAAGGAAAAATTTCTTAATCGGGGGGGGGGGGGGGGGGGGATTCCCCCCAGTTAAGGAAGTCTTCCTTATCCTTAACCGGGGGGACCTCCCCTCGGTTGTGTCTCTCTCATCATAACCAAGGGCACCTCCCCCCGGTTATGCCTCTCTCTCTTCATAACCGGGGGGACCTCCCCCCAGTTATGTCTCTCTCCTCAATGTAAAGGGGAAAATCCCTTATAAATACCCCATGTAACCCGATGGCAAGGGGGGGGGGGGGGAGACTTTTCTGAAGGTCGGATTTTAAAAAACAGAGAAGTAGCTTATCGGGGAAGACTCTGCTCGAGCTCAGCATGAAGGTACTCGCCCCCGGCAAGTCAAGGTCGTCCCCCTTCGATAATAAATATTCTGTAAATTCCCCCCCATGTCGAGTGGGTCTCCATGGGGGGGGGGGGTTTAAAATTCAATACATGTTTATATCTCCACATCGAGTTAGTCTCTGTGGAGATAAAATTATTAAATGATTGTGTTTGTGTGCTCCATTGTTTAAATATTTTCCATGTCGAGTTAGTCTCCATGGATACAAAATATTTAAACATGTTCATTGTTGGAACGCGGATTTTTTCTTTCTTTCTTTCTTTTTCTTTCTATCTCTTTCTTTCTGATTTTATACCTAAAAGTTCGCGAAAGATGAACTTCGGTCGCCCCCTGTGGGGGGTTTCCGTTCGTTGATCCCTTTCGCTTTCTTTTGCGGGCGTGCCAGATTGTTTGCGAGAAACAGACAAAGATTTATTTTACGAGGGGTATTAGGTGCGAACCCTAATACCCTCGAATTTCATTTCATTTATTTTCCGCGTGCGCTCGCGTTCAGGGCGATTGGAGTGGTCGTGTACTAGACCGTTCCCCACCAACCGAAGTCGGTGTTTCATTTACATCGAGTATAACACTCGAATACCTTCGGATGCGTAATGTTTGTTAAAAGACCGTATGCCAAAACTTAAAGAAAAAGACAGATGACAAGTAAATTTCCACAATTTTATTCAAGCTCATGTCATGTATATTTATGACATTTACATTTGTGCCTTTAGTGGGCCTTTTTGTACCTCCACTGGGCGATTACAAGCATTTCGTGTACATGGGTGTCAACGACGGGGTGTTTGTGCCTCCGTCGGACGTTACACGGTGTGGGGGATACATAAATGTCCGTGACAGGGTGTTTGTGCCTCCGTCGGACGTTTACAAACATGTCGGGTCCTCGATGCTCGAGGCGGGGTGTTTGTGCCTCCGCCGAGCATTTACCGACCATTTGTCCTTTTAAGTCTACGACAGGGTGTTTGTGCCTCTGTCGGACAACGTTGCCTCAACGCACGTCATTTGGCGACGGCGGAGGACTTAACTACAAACGCTGAGAGTCATGTGACAACCTGTGGCGTCTTCCTGCGGACGTGGCGCAACGCAGCCCGAACGCTGAGGACGGAACACCAACGGGTGCCAAGGACTTCTCCTCAGCACGTGCGGCTTATTTAAGCTCGCGCACGGACACACTCTAAGCACGGGCTCGTGAGTGCGAGAAGCGTCTCCGAGTTTTTTTGGGGCCGAATGGCGTGTGTTCAAATGGGGGTGTGCCCCCCTATTTATAGGATTTCAGGGGGGCATACCGGCGGGGGTACCCTCCCCGGCGGAGGTCTTCGGCGACACGGGCGTCGAGGCGGAGCGCGAGCGTCGAGGCCGATGGCGAACCGGCGGAGGTGCCCACGAGAGAGCCAGCGGGGTGCTGGAGATGGGGCTGACTGGCGGAGGGGGCCGCCAGTCAGGGAGTCTGACCGGCGGCCCTCTCCGCTGGCGCGGGGGCCGAACCGGCGCCCCCCTGCTAGCGGGGGCGAACCGGCGCCCCCTGCTGGCGCGGGGGGTGAACCGGCGGCCCCCTGCTGGCGCGGGGGGCGAACCGGCGGCCCGCCCCATGCTGGCGCGGGGGGGGGGGGGGGAACCGGCGGCCCCCCCTTGCTGGCGCGGGGGGCGAACCGGCGGCCCCCCCTGCTGGCGCGGGGCCGAACCGGCGCCCCCCCTGCTGGCGCGGGGGCTGAGCCGGCGCCTCCCCCTGCTGGCGCGGGGGGGCGAATCGGCGGCCCCCCTGCTGGCGTGGGGGGCCGAACCGGCGCCCCCCCTCACTGGCGAGGGGGCTGACCGGCGGTCCCCTTGGGGCCTGTTTTGGCCCACCACCTATTTAAGGTAGGACCTCACTTCTTCTCATGTCATTTTCTCCGTACTTTTCCAGGAGAAAACTTGGGAGAGAGCTCTGTGGGCCTCCTGCGTCTGGCTCGTTGGTTGACGGCCGTGCCGTGCACGAGCACGCGTGCGCCGCTCGTGCTTCCTTGGTCGTCCCGCGTGCGTTTGTCCTCGTTTTTTAGGGACGCGTGCATTCGGTCTTCCGGAGCTCTTCGGCTTCGGGCGCGACTTCGAGCTCCACTCCGGACGTGGATTTTCTGACATCCGGGGTACGTGTCCTTCGTTGACGAAGAATTTCTCGGGCATCTCGCTTCCGGGTCGCCCCGGATTGACGCGAGTATTCGGAGTTGTGTGTTTCCGGTTCCCCCAGGGCGTATTTGTTGCCCAGGGTTTGTTTAAGCCCCGATATTTTTCGGGTTCAACAAATGCCCCCCACGGGATATCTGTCGGAGACGAAGGCGACAGCGGGTATCCCGTGGCGCCTTCGAGACGGATTTCTTTCCTCTCGCATTTGCTTTTCCCCGTCTTTTTTTTTGCAACGTCCTTTCGTCTGACGGTCGCACTATTGGTTTGACAGGGTCGACAATGCCGCGCAAAGGTCGCGACAAGAGTGGCCTAGGCGGCAGGAGCGGCCAGAGCAGCAGGGCACCGCGTCGCACGGAGAATGACGTCGAGCGGACGGACGATCCCATGTCGTGCTTCACTCTGTCCCCGGTCCGGGTGGAAGACCTGGACCGACTTGAGGGCAGTGTTGGGCCGTGCGTCCGCGGTCCGTTGGAGGAGCCTTCGCCCGTTGAGGGCATGGTGGACGTCGGCCGGATAGACCATAGCGGCTTGATTTACCACTACCGGCGGGGAGCCGGCTACCCGAAGCATTTCCCGCTGGATGAGCATCTTCTCCCATTCATCCAGAACTTCATGCCGGCCAACTGGGACGGTCTTGCCGGCCTCCTTGCTACTGAACGGGCTCAACTGGAGCGGGCGATCTTGGCCGGTCGCGACAGCATGATGGGGACCTGCAGCCCGCATCACCCCAGCTTTCCTCTTGACCACGAAGCGCAGGCGCACTTTCCCGGTACGACTTTGCTGGGGTTATTGGCACCCGAGCCGGCTCACCGCGTGACAGAGTTGCGGCTCTCCCAGGGCCTATGGGAGGTGCAGGGGCTGCCTAAGACCGGTGTTACTTTCATCGGGCACACTCTACCACCCTCGGGCCGTGACTTTGTGACGGACGGCTACGACCGGTCGTGCTTTATGGACCGGATTTTGGGCGGAGGGGCCGCCAGTTGGTATGACCGGTGGTCGGTCGTTTCGTCGCACCGGTTTCGCTTCGGCGCGACAGAGTGGTTAATGGGTATTTTGTACCATTACCACAAGACGCTTGAGCGGGTCGGCCTCCTTGAAGCAGTCGTCGCCGCTCTTCACAGCTATCCTTGCAACACCGGGCTTCTGCAGGCCCTGGCGGAGAGGTTTAACCGGAGGTTTAACACCTTCGGCATTGCGGAGGGGGAGACCAGCCTCGACTTGTGGGCTCTGCACAGGATTTCTGGTCTTCCGATTTCCGGCCAGTTCTATGAGGAAGTTTGCCTGAGCGACCTGGACAGGGATCGGGCCTCCGGCGCCGGCTCTTACTACCTGTCCCACAGCTTTCGATATCTGGCGCGGGTCTGGCGTGACTTAGCCAGGTGCGGGAGGAGCGACTGCCCCAGTGCTTCAAAGGGGACAGTGCGGGTGAGTTGTGACGCCTGGATCCGTTTTTTCTACAACGGACCTTTTTGCTTCCACAAGGAATTTGCCGGCGACAACTTCGATCCAACAGCTTATACGCAGTTGAAGGTGCACCTTGATGATGACGTCAGATATCTTTATGCGCCTCGGGGTGTCAACTGGAACCCGAGGCGGCTCCCGGACCGCACCCATCTGGCAGCCTACCTCGTTTATTGGCTGTGCACTTTCGCCCTCCCGTTTGGGGAGGAGGGAAATATCAGGCCGGAGGCTATTTACCCGGCTTGCATCTTGGCCAGCGGTGTGTAGCTGGCTTTGGCTCCGGCGGCTCTGGCCAACATTTTCCGCGGCTTGGGCGAGCTTACCTCGAGCCTTTCTCCTCGTGACAAAAGCGTCACTTTGGCGACGCATTATCTGGGCGCCTGGGCCGGTTTTCTGCTGCCGGAGCTGTGCCACACGATTAGCCTGGAGCGCCCTTCCATGCCACTCATTTTCATGTTCCGGAATCGTCCGGAGCGAGAGCAGCAGAAGCAGCTGAGGGAGGCGCGCCGGCGGCTTTCCTTTGTGCCGGTGGCCGAGCAGTCGGGACTTGACCTCGCTTGCTGCTCGCTTGGTTTTAGGCCTTGGGTGGAGGAAGGCCAGGGAGGCCGTGTTTATCGCCTTCCTCATCATGCCGCCCCGGTTGCTACACTCCGCAAGGACTGGCTTTGTTGTATCCGTCACAGCGTCTTGCTCTTCCGCAAGGGGAGCCTCCTCTTCATGGAGCCATACTTTCTGCACCGCTTTGCTCGCAATCTCGGGTATGACCAAGACGTTCCTCTGGATGCTGATTTCGTACTGTCGACCCGGGCGTATAAGGGCCCAGACCGCCATCTGGTGGCCTCTAGCTGGTGGTGCTATTTCCTTAGGCGCGACCCAGCTCCCGAGTTCTTCATCCCCGAGCTGCGGCATGAGGGGTGAGTGGGCATTTTATATGCTCGATGGTGGTCTCGGTACAACCAGGCGTTCCGGGAGCACGCCGACGACATTAAGAAGGCGGAGAGGGATTACTTGTCCCGGGCGGGCGCCCCTGTCTCCACGATCGCGCCAAAGTTTCTCCAGAGGGAGTTTGCCGACATAGCCCAAACGGTGACGACTATGGGTCGCCGCCGTGCGGCGGCACAGGCCGCTAGCATGGCAGGCAGCGAGGCCTCCGCGGGGGCTTTGAAGCCCTTGTCGCGCCCGGAGAGTAGCTCGGCAGCTTCCAAGGTTCGCAGGGGGCCGCCACTTGTTTACTTTTGGTGGCGTCACTTTCTGCTGGACTGTGGCTACACTGTAGATGCGGCGCTTACCAGTCCTGTCCTCCCGAGTGTGACGCGGGCTTGGGAGAGACACCTTCAGCACTCCATTATCCGCGTCGGGCCGAGGGAGTTCATTAGCTGGATCGAGAGCGGCACCACCCTGCGGCATTTCTGGGACGCCATTGCCGAGGCAAGCAAAGCTGTGAAGGTTTCCTTTGACCGGGTGGTGCTTCGACCAACATTTTCCGTGGCCCCTCGCGGTATGTTGCCTCCCTCTTTATGAGTGCGGCTCACATTTTCTTGAATTTGTTGTGCTAATTTGGGCTCCCCCTTTTTTTTTGTGTTGGCCCGAGCAGAGAGCTTCATCCCCGAGAAGGATTTACCGAAGCGCGACGCCCCGTCGGCCCGGAAGAGGCGTGCGAGCGAGGAGGCCGGCCCTTCGCAACCGGCGGCTCGAGGGAGGACCCCCGTTCGCCTCATTCCCTGCCTTCCTTTGTTTCTTTTGACGAGGGATTTGTCATTTGCACGCCCCCCTTTTCTTCTTACACAGGTACATCGGCCTCTGGGGGCGACGAGTTAGCGGAGGACATTCCGCGGGAGGATGTGGCTCCTCAAGGCGACGAGGATTACAATCCCACATTTGATGGGACGCCCTCTCCTGAGGGGGCAGACATTCCCCTGGCAGCTTCCACCGAGCCAGGTAGGACGTGTACCATCTTCTTGAGTTGGCGTTATTCGCCCTTTTTGTCTGCTCGGCCAGCATGGTGTTTATACGTGGCTTACAAGCCATTTTCCCCCATTGTTTCCTTGCAGGGTACACTCCGGTGGAGGCCGCTGCCGCAGAGGGTGTTGAGCACCTGGCCGGGGTCGTGCCGGTTGGAGACGCAGCATCCTCACTACAGGCCATTCACACGACCTGTTATTGTCTGGGTCGGAGGCGGAGCTACCCGGCTTTTCTGACTTTGTCCCAGGCATGCTCGAGGGGGCTGGTTGGCAGCAACCCCTTCACAGTGCGAGTGAGTGAGCCTTGCTCTTTTACCCCACTTCTGTGCCGCTTCTGCTTTACTTATGCAGAAAAATGACTTTCGTCCTTTCTGCATTTCAGTGGCGGTTACTTCCGCGGCTGTGCTTCCCACCGCTTCTCCGCCGGAAGAGGGCGAGGTTGCCCGAGGGATAGCCGGGGACGCTGACGGTGGGTATTTCTTCCACAGTAGCGAACCCTCCGTTTCTATTTCTTCAGCCCGACGCCTGACGGGGCGAGAGAGAAGGCGAGTGCCTTTGTGCTTATTGCTTGACTCCTCCTCTCTTGCAGACGGCGCCGAGATAGCGGCGGAGCTGATGGAGTCGAGTCCTCCAGGGGCTGTCCTCCCCCCCGCAGTGGGTGTCCTGCATCCTCCGGAGGGCGGGGATAACGCTTCTTTGCCATTCGACACGCAGGGTAAGTAATCAGGGCCCCAAGCCTTCTATGTTCCCGGGCCCTTATTTTTCTTTGTTTATTGTGGCTGCGCCGCCTCCCTTCTGACCTTTCACCCGTTTTCCTTGGGCAGCGGTCAGTGGCGGCTTACCTCCTCCGTCTTCAAGTGAGGCACCGCTTGACAGGCCTTCCTCGTTCCCGGGACATGGCATTTCTTGGCCTGACGCTATACAGAGGAGCCGGGTGCACGGGTCCGAGGGAATGCTCGACTTTTATATATCATCCGCACGTGCTGTCATGGAGGAGAGCAGCCCCCCATCCGTCGACGTGGTGCGGGACTTCCTGGAGAGGAGTACAGTCTCCTATCATTTGATGGGTTGCCCCCGAGACCCTTGGATGGCCGCCGTGGACGCACTCTGGAGTGAGGTGGGGCAGAGGCACCAGGAGGCTGCTCGCCACAGGGCCCAGGAGCTTGCGGCAGAGGTTGCCTTGGCGGAGCAGAGGTACGAGGCTCTTTGCTCGCAAAGAGGGGGCGCGGTCAGCCGTGCCGAGTCTTTGAGTGCCCGCTACGCCAGTTGCCATGCGGACATCGTCACCCTCCGACGGACGCTTGAGGAGGTCTCGTCGCGCATTGCTGAACACGAGGCCGCGTCTCTTGTGTTGGCCGAGGGGGTGGCAGCGGCCAATGCAGAGGTGGCCGCCATAGAGCGGGAGTGCGCGGAATCCCAGGCCGCACTTTCTGCTCTCCAGGCCAGTTTGGCGGACTCCCGGAGAGGAGGGGCTATGTAGTTCTTTTTCTTTCCTCTCCCTTTTTGCTTGTAGCTGATGTATATATTTCACCAGCTACCCCGAGGGCTTGTCTCGGGCTCCTTCACACTTAGTTGAATGACAATTACAAGTTGCTGTCAATACTTTTCTTTGATGTCATTGCAACTTCTGTCTGCATTCAGGTGATCTTTTAGGAGCTTCGTTTGGGACTCCTCCCTTTGGACGCCGCATTTCTGGCATTCTTGTCCTGCGCTCTACTCGGTTTCTCGGACCAAAAAGTTAGCGATGTCTTTCTGGACTTTGCATTTCTGGCATTCCTCCAGATCTGGTGCAACATTTCGGGTGCTGGGTTTGCCTTCTCGGGGCTTTGTCCGGCAACCTGAGTTTGATCCTTAGTCGGGAAGGCTTGCCTTTCCTGGCTTTGCTCCTCGACTTTGATTTTGTATTTCTTCTTCCTGAGATTTGCCTTATTGGCTTTTCCCAGGCTTGCACTTGGCATCTTCTGCTTGAATTTCGCATTTCTCGCATTCATCAAGCGTTTGATACCAGAGTTTGGTGTCGAGGCTGGCCTTTTTGGGCTTGGCTCAACACCCGTTTGATATTTCAAGTCGCCCGACGGGTGTGACCCGTTAGTTCGAACGACACTTCCTTCCCCTCAGAGGGGTCGATTTCATTGCATTTTTTTTATTTCATTTATTTCATTTTTTTTTTCATTACCATCCCAAGCGCCCTTTCGGGTTTTCACCGGGGATGGCCCCCTCTAGCTTTTTCCGGTGCGCCTTTTTGGGTTTTCACACCGAGGGGTTACCCATTTTTGCCTGAGGCGCCCTTTCGGATTTCACCTCAGCTGGGTTTGAGGCCTTTTTGCCCTGAACATCCTTTTTGGAGGATGGTCAAGTCTGCCAGGACATCTCTATTTTTTAGTCCCTTTTTCTTTTCTTCTTCTTTTTTTTGCTAGGGCCCGGGGCCGGACCCTGGGGCAATCGATCATGGGATCTGCCATTTGGATTTAGCCTACCATTGCGGTTTTCTGGCTAAAGAAATTTCGGTTAGCCTACCACTCCGGTTTGCTGGCTAAAGGGTTTTGGTTTGACCGACCACGGAGGTTTGTTGGTCAAAGGGATAGCCTATCTTCTTGGGGTTTTCTGGCTATGGGTTTAGATTTGACCGACCACAGAGGTTTACTGGTCAAAGATCGCCTACCTTCTTGGGGTTTGCTGGCTAAAGGGTTTTGGTTTGACCGACCACAGAGGTTTGTTCGTCAAAGGGATAGCCTACCTTCTTGGGGTTTGCTGGCTATGGGTTTAGATTTGACCGACCACAGAGGTTTACTGGTCAAAGGGATAGCCTACCTTCTTGGGGTTTGCTGGCTAGGGTTTGGGTTTGACCGACCACAGAGGTTTATTGGTCAAAGAGGGATAGCCTACCTTCTTGGGGTTTGCTGGCTAAGGATTTGGGTTCGACCGACCATGTAGGTTTATTGGTCAAAGAGGGATAGCCTACCTTCTTGGGGTTTGCTGGCTAAGGATTTGGGTTCGACCGACCATGGAGGTTTATTGGTCAAATAGGGGTAGCCTACCTTCTTGGGGTTTGCTGGCTAGGGTTTGGGATTTGACCTACCACAGGGTTTATTGGTCAACAGGGATAGCCTATCTTCTTGGGGTTTGCTGGCTAAAGATTTGGGTTCGACCGACTATGGAGGTGTCAAACAGGGGTAGCCTACCTTCTTGGGGTTTGCTGGCTAAGGTTTGTGATTTGACCTACCACAGGGGTTTATTGGTCAAACAGGGATAGCCTACCTTCTTGGGGTTTGCTGGCTAAGGATTTGGGTTCGACCGACCATGGAGGTGTCAAACAGGGGTAGCCTACCTTCTTGGGTGACCGACCACGGAGGTTTATTAGTCAAAGAGGGATAGCCTACCTTCTTGGGGTTTGCTGGCTAAGGTTTTAGGGTTTGACCGACCATGGAGGTTTATTGGTCAAAGGGGAAATGACTTGATCTACCATTTCGGTTTACCTACCAAGCAAATAGGGGCACAGCTTAGCATTTTGTTTACTGGCTGCGCGAAACCTGTCTTGACAAGTAATGATTGATTTTGATTTGATGATGATTTTTTTTTCTTTGTTTTTGTTGTTTTTTTTTTTTATTATTTTTTTTACTTTACTGACTCCTGCGCCCTTTCGGGTTTTCACAGAAGCCAGCCCCCTCTAGCTTTTTCCAACGCGCCTTTTCGGGTTTTCACGTTGAGGGGTTATCCATTTTTGCCTGAGACGCCCTTTCAGGTTTTCACCTCAGCTGGATTTCAGGCCTTTTTACCCTCGGGCACTCCCTTTGGGGAGTGACCAAGTCTGCCGGGACATCTCTATTTTTAGTCCCTTTTCCTTTTCTCTTTTTTTTTTTTGGAACTTGGAGTCCGAAGCAAGGTTGCGGAGCCTTGGCTAGGGGATTCACCGTTTGGCTTTAGCCCATCATTATGATTGGTGGGCCAAAGACGGCACAGCCTACCATGAAGGTTTACTGGCTGAGAGGGGCATTGCTTAGCCGACCTCTTAGGGGTTTATTGGCTAAAGGTTTTGACTTGGTCGACCAGGATGGTTTGCTGACCAAGAAGGAGTTTTAGCCGACCTTTTTGGGGTTTATTGGCTAAAGGGTTTGACTTGGTCGACCAGGGTGGTTTGCTGACCAAGGAGGAGTTTTAGCCGACCTTTTTGGGGTTTATTGGCTGAAGGTTTGACTTGGTCGACCTGGACGGTTTGCTGACCAAGAAGGAGTTTTATAACCGACCCTTTTTGGGGTTTGTGGCAATAGGGTTTGACTTGGTCGACCAGGACGGTTTGCTGACCAAGAGGAGTTTTAGCCGACCCTTTTGGGTTTATTGGCTAAATGTTTGACTTGGTCGACTAGGATAGTTTGTTGACCAAGAAGGAGTTTTATAATGAGAGAAATTTCACATCATCCCCTCTTTCTCCCCCCCCCCCCCCCCCCCCCCCCCGTTTTTTTTTTTCATAGGCTCTTTTGCCCTTGGGCACTCCTTTTTGGGGAGCGACCAAGTCTGCCGGGACGTCATATTTTTTCTTTCAGTCCCTTCCCTTGCCTCTCTCTTTTTTTTTTTTGACATGGGCGCATATGCCCAACCCTAGCCTGATTCGGCCATAAGGGGATCAGAGGGCGGTAGCCCAGGGAATTCATGCTCAGGGGCAAAGTACATTTTCAAATGCTTGCCATTTAGTGGTGGAAAGGGGCGGTCGCCGGCATGTGTTGCCAGCGTGTATCCCCCGCCTTCATACACTCCAGTGACCACGTACGGTCCGCGTCAATTTGGCTGGAGTTTACCACTTGATTTGCCTGCCATGACTTCTCTTTGCTTGACCATGACGAGGTCACCTTTCTTGAAGACACGGGGCCTGACCAGCTTGTCGTAGGCTCGAGTCATGCGGGCTTGATAGGATTGGAGGTGTTTGTACGCTTCCAACCTTTTGCCCTCTAGGTCGGACAATTCCTCCAACCTTCTTTCAATTTCTTGTCGCTCCTCGGGCTGAAGACCGGTATGGACGGCTACCCTGTAGGATGACATTTCAATTTCGATGGGGAGCATGGCTTCAGCTCCGTACACCAGAGAGAAGGGAGAACACCCCGTAGGGGTCTTGTAGACCGTTCGGTATGCCCAGAGTGCTTCGTGCACTTTCTCCCCCCAATCACGTTTGCGGTTGCCGATTATCTTGGCAAGCAGTTTGCAAAGGGTCTTGTTGAAGGCTTCCGCCAGACCATTGGCTTGAGGGTTGTAGACCGTTGACGTTCTCCAATCTATCTGGAATTTGGCCGCCAACGCATATATCGTTTTGTTTCTGAAGGGCGTACCGTTATCTGATACGATTCGATGAGGGGTGCCAAACCTGTAAATCAGGTGTTGCTTGACAAATTTTGCAACGGCTAGCCCGGTGACTTCCCGGAGAGGGATTGCTTCTGTCCATCGGGAGAAATAGTCAGTGGCTGCCAGGATAAACTTGTGGCCGCCAGAGGATGGTGGGAATGGTCCCACGACATCCATTCCCCATTCGGCAAAGGGCCATGTAGGGGCAGTTGGATGCAATTCGTTCGGCGGCTTTCTTGGCACCGAACTGAAGACCTGGCATTGATGACACGTGCGGGCGTACTGGACGCAATCCGTGTACATGGTCGGCCAGAAGAAGCCTTTTAGGTTGATGTTGATTTTCATCTTGTCTCCCGCTTGATGGGCTCCGCACAGTCCAGAGTGGACTTCGTGCATGATGACTTTGGCTTTCCTGGGGGGAGACATCGGAGGAGGACAGACTTGTCTTTTTCATGGACAAGCCGGTACAGTTGGTCCCCGATCATTTGATATGACGTGGCCCGCCGCAGCAGTTGGACTCGTTCGGCCCGATCTGAGGGCAACCAACCGTTTTTTATTTGAATGATCGGCTGGCGCCAGTCTTCTTCTTGACCGGCTTCTTCTTCGAGGGTGTTGACTTCAGCATTTTCTGGGTCGAAGTCGTCCTCGAGAACACTGGGCATCAGCCTCCTATGTCGGACAGTTATGCCCAATTCCCCTTCAGGAGGGAGCTTTAGGGTGGACGCCAGTTTCGCTAGCGCATTCGCCTGAGAGTTTTGTCCTCTAGGGACATGTCCGATTTCGAACAAGTAGAACCTCTCGCGGAGCTTCATTACTTTGGCATGATAGGGGATCAGTTCCTTTTTCCGAACGTCATAGTCCCCCAGCACTTGACGGATGACCAGCTGCGAGTCTCCGTAGACTTTTATGCATTTGATGCCCATTTCAACGGCCAGTTGAAGTCCCACGATCAACGCTTCATATTCAGCTTGATTGTTGGTCAACGGCTTCATGAGTGCACATGAGTTGTGCAGTATTCCCCCTTGTGGAGTCACTAGGACAATGCCTACTCCGGAGGTATAAGTTGTGGTGCCGTCAGTTTGCTTGAGCACCCGGGAAGCGCCATCAAAGTAGAGTTCCCAATGTGGTAACTCTATGGCGAGCGTATTCCCGTTTTTTTGAATGGGGACGTCTTTTTGTTGGGTCCCCTCCCCGTGAGGGGATGAGAGTGTTTCCTCTTCCGGGAGCTTGAACTCGAGGGGAGAGCCGGCTGGGAGCAGATGCGCCGCCAGGAAATCCGCCATACCTTGCCCTTTGATTGCTTTTCTTGGGACGAAGGTGATATCAAACTCCATGAGGAGAAGGGCCCATTTTCCCATTCTTCCTGACAACACAAGTTGGGTGAGGAGCGCTTTTAGCGGGTCTATCCTCGAGATGAGACTGACTTGATGGGCTAGCAGATAGTGCCGTAATTTCTTGACGGCGAATATCAATGCCAGGCATACTTTCTCCACTGGGGAATATCGGTGCTCCGGACCCACCAGCATCCTGCTGAGGTAGTAGAGCGGTTGCTCTTTGCCTTCCTCATTCACTTGCGCTAGAAGCGTTCCCAACGACGTTTCCATGGCTGTGATGTAGAGGATGAGCGGCTTATCTTTCACTGGGGCTCCCAAGACGGGAGGAGTAAGGAGATACTCCTTGATTTCTTCAAAGGTATCTTGGCACTCTTGGTCCCATACAAATGAGGCTCCTTTCTTCATCAATTTGCTGAAGGGGGCGCACCTGCCCGCGAGGTTGGAGATGAACCGCCTTATGTAGGCCAGCCTTCCTTGGAGAGATTTCAGCTCCGTTAAGGTTTTCGGCGGCGGCAGCTCTCTGATAGCTTTGATTTTGACGGGATCAATTTCTATCCCGCGGTATTTGACAACAAAGCCGAGGAATCTGCCGCTCGAGACGCCGAAGGCGCACTTCATCGGGTTCATCTTCAGCTGATGCTGGCGGAGTCTTTCAAAGACCTGGCGTAGGTCGCCTAAGTGGTCTTCCCGCCTTTTGGTCTTGACGACCAGATCATCAACGTAGCACTCGACCGAGTCATGGAACATTTCTCCAAAAATCTTGGTCATGGCTCGTTGATAGGTGGCTCCGGCGTTCTTCAAGCCGAAGGGCATTCTTTTATAGTTGTAGATCCCTTGGGGACCTGAAGGCGGTATGACCCTTATCTTTGGGAGCCATACGGATTTGATTATAGCCTGACGACCCGTCCATGAAGGATAGCGGTTCATGCCCGGTGGTCATGTCGATCATAGTTTCCGTGATCGGGACCGGGAAGTCATCTTTTGGGCAGACTTTGTTCAAGTCCCTGTAGTCGATACAGATCCGGACTTCGCCGTTCTTCTTCTTGACTGGCACTATATTGGCCAGCCAAGTTGGATAGATGCACGGCTCGGTGAAGTCGACTTGGAGAAGTCTGTCCACCTCGGCATTTAGTTTCAGCTCCAGCTTGTGGCGCATACGCCGTTGGGCTTGCTTGACCGGCTTCGCTGCGGGGAGTATGGACAACTCATGTTCAGCCACGGAGGGGTCCAGGCTTGTCATTTCTTTGTATGTCCACGCGAAACAGTCTTTGAATTCCAGCAAGAGTTGCCGGTATGACTGTCTTTCTTCCTCGTTCAGGAGGGCGCTGACGAAGATTGGTCGGGGTTCTTTTGGTTCCCCGAGGTCGAGTTCGACCAGTTCATCGACAGTAGCTTGTCCGCCGTCTTCGAGTTCACGGGGTGCCGGCTGTAGGTCGATGAAATCCTTTTCTTCATCAGAGTCAGCGACGTGGACGTCATAGTATTTGAAGCCTTCTTCTGTGATCGGCCAGAAGTGACCCCCTTCGCTTTGAGGCGCTTCTTGACACGACGCCCCATTTGAAAGGACGAGGGTGGCCTCCCTTGCTGCAGCTTTGTAGCGGGGGTAGGAGATCGCCCATCGGAAGGGCAATGATTAGATGAGGGCGCGAGCCCAACGGTGTTGACCGTATAGTAGGCCTCGCATTCCGCCTCTGACCATAGCCCAACCCCCGAGTGTCTTTTACACAATAGGGGGGTTGCCCTCGGAGTTGCTGCTTCGGGTACCACAGCTGATGGAAGTACTCCCGTCGAGAGGGATCTTGCGTTTGTGCAATCTTTTGCCTTTGGCACAATTTCTTGATGTGCTCGGGCATGTCGTCCATTTCTTGGACGGGCTCTGGGGCGACTTGAGTCGTTTGACTCCAGCCGAAGTCGTCTTCGGAGGGCCCATATGGAAGCGGGTCTCCTTTGTAGAAGATGATCGGCTTCGGCGTCTCGCCTTCCTCGAGACTATCATTTCTGTAATGGGTGACAATGAATGTCTTTAGTCGTTCCACCCATTGCTCCTCCCTATGGAAGGGTAGCTGCATGTACGCCGGCGGCAAAGAGATGCTTCGGTTGATGATCTTGCCGACGGTGTTTGCTTCATGGTTGATTTCACGCTTTCTGGGCAACTTGGCCCGGGCGTGGTGGATTCGCGAGGCGGCTGAGCCGGTGAGCTTCAAGGAGGTCTTTGTTGACCGTGAAGAGCTCCTCTTCCTCTTGATCCTGGCTTGCTTGATTCGCGTCGACATTTAGTTTTTCCTTGCCTTTTGACGCGGTTGTTGGCTTGTTGGGAGGCTCGCCGAAGTATAACTGGGCATCCGCCAATTGCATTCATTTGGGCGGAAAGGAGCCCGGTCGGCGAAAACCGTATGTTGCTCTCCTTCTTTGATGTATTTTATACACTGATGGAGAGTCGAGGGGATGACCCGATTTTCATGGAGCCAGGGTCTTCCCAGGAGAGCTTTGTAAGACGTGTTCGCATTTATGATGTAGAACACGACCTTGGTGGTGAAGCCGTCCATGGCCAGCTGTACTTCCACCTTTCCCAAGGCGTTTTCAGAATTCTGGTTGAATCCAGCGATTCTGATGTCATTTACCCTTTGCAAGTAGGGCGTGAGATATAAAGACTTGAAAGTCTTCAGAGGCATGATATTAATCGACGCCCCGGGGTCAACCAGGATCCGGTTGAGTTCGTGCCCATTGACTTTTCCTTGCATGTACAACGGGCGGTTGTGGTATAGCGTTGGCAACAACATGTCCTTATCGAGAAGGTCACCTCCGCCACAAGTGCTTCGAGGGCCTGGGCCTGGAGTTCGGTCACGTCAGCTTCGTAGACCTCGGGCTCTTGCAAGATTTTGACGAGCGCCGTTCTCAACTCTTTGCTCCAGGCAATGGCGTCCCATATGGTGATGTTGTTGGAAACCGCTTCATGTACTGTATGATTTTGCGGTCGGCCCGGGCACGGAGTTGATCCAATGGCGGGACAATATCTCCAGGGCTTTTATCGGTTGCCCGAATGGGTTGACCCGTCTTGTCCCTGGCTGTCCATCCGGCTTTTCTTCGAACAGCGAGCTTAGGCTATCCTCCTCCTCCGGGGCAGTAGTTTCCTCCCTCTGCCACTTTTGGTGGAGTGGGCCGGACGGCTGACTCAGGAGTTTTCCGGTGGGAGGGTTGGTTGGGGATCGCCCATCCCCCACACTCTTCTTCGTCGGACAGGACGAAGAGGACTGGCTGGGTGGCCCTCCGGTCGGAGAGCCCACTAGCGATATCCTGCTGCTCTTCTTCTTCCTCGTCAGACGGGTCGAAGATGAAGGAGTTCGCCCGTACCTCCATTTCCGGGGCAGGCTGAGGCTCTTCTCCTCGGAAGACGATAGTCTTGCTCAGGTCGGGCGAGTTGGCCTTCTCGCCGAGGGACGGGGCGAGTTTCTTTCCTCGTCTGCGGCCCTTTCCTTTGCCTCGGTTGCGGCGTCGGTATGTCGCCACAGGAGGCGTAACAGCCGGTGATTGCAAGCTCGCAGGCGGCGGTATCGACACCATGTTGCACGAGAAGTCTTTCAGCATTTCTTCCAACTTCTCGATGGTGATTTCATCTTCCTTATAGAAGATGGCCAGTTCTTCGGGCAGAGGCAGCTTCTCGCCTTCTTGAGCCCTTTGTAGCATTTGGTGGAGCCAGCTTTTGAGCCTTGTTTTACGCTCCATTTCTTCCCACGGGATAATCTGTCCAAAGGGACTCCCAAGTGGGTTTGGAGGGGATATACTCCTCCAACTCATCAATGAGCTTTGCAGCTTCTGGAGTGGAGTCGGCTTCGCCGGGGCTGTCGCGGCCTCCTCTTGCTCAGCTTGCTTCTTTAGGCGCCTTTTCATGTTCTTGCGCCGGTTCTTTTCTTGCTGCACTGCGCGCGCCATTTCGAGCGGCGTCAGCGGCTTGGCTTGCCCTGTTGTTTGAGAGGTGGTTCCCGGCCGAGGCGACCGTGCGACCTTCCCCTCTTAGGGAACGCGGACAGAGTGCGCATTCTGGACGCCACCGTCGTCAACCAGCTTCGTCTTGTTGATGCTGGAAAGTGGAGTCAATTGCCTGCTCGATTACCTCGGGCGGCAGTTGTTGGAATTCGGCCCAATAGGGGCTTGGCTCTTGGGTGGCCGGCTCCATCACTGGCTGCTTGCCCCTGCTGTCTTTATCTTGCCGCTTGAGTATTCGCGGAGGAATTTTCGAAGCACTGCCCCTTACTCCTATTTTCCGGAGTTTGCTCATGGGGAGGGGAGACTTGATGTCGTCGAGACCCTTCTTTCGCGAGGAGGTTGTTGCTGGACTTCTTGCCTGGCTCGGACTGGATTGTCGGATTGCCTTCCGAGTCGATCTTTCCCTTTGGATGAGGGATTTGACCCAATCTCGGACAATCGGACATATCCGTAGGATGCAGCAACATGGCATGGTATTTGCAATACATGGGGTGGTTCAACTCCCTTCAGTGTATGTTGGTGGCGGCCTATGCGCCTCTACATAGCCTTGCTGCAAGAGTCTTTCGAAGATCTCCCCGATCTTTGCGGTCGCAAGGGGTTCGGGGGAGACTCGCCACCCGGGATACCATAGGGCAGGGGCCTCGTCAGATGAGCCGCCTTCTGTCATATCCGGATCCTCTTGATTGTATCTTGAGGTGGGCTGCTCTTTCAGGGATATATTCCTGAATTGTTGCCCCAAGCTCGCGCCTTCAGTGTCAGCTATGGACGACATCGGCGGTACGAGCCATCCTCGTTCATCAGCTTCGGGGGCTTGGAGGTTCTTGAAGCGCATATAGTCGCTTTCTTCAAATTCCCGCTGGGCTACTTCCCTGGCTCTCACCAAGACCATGGAATTGCCCTCCGGGTCGATCTTCCCCTTTTGGATAAGGGACTCGATCCATCCCAGACATCAGGGCACCTGTCTGTAGGGTTGCAGCAGCATGGCGTGATATCGACAGTACATGGGGTGATTCAACTCCCTTTCAGTGTACGTCGATGGCGGTGTGTGGGCCATCACGACACCTCAGTACAGGAGCTTTTCAAAGATTTCCCCAACATTTCCGGTCGCCAAGTGACTGCGGTGGGGAATTCTCCCTCCCGGGCACCACCAGGTAGGGGCTTCGCCAGATGAGCCGCCTTCTGTCATATCCGGGTCCTGGAAAGTGAAGGCCACGGTGTATAAATTTCCGGTGGGTCGATGACGTTGACTGTGTGCGTGACAACGTCAGCTGAATGGTCTGTCCATTCGCGAATGTGAGGCTGCGGCGGGTTGACACGGGCGTTGCCCAAGTCGATAATCCCTTGGTTGACCCATGCTTCAACCTTGTCTTTAAAGACGTGGCAGTCCTCTAATGCGTGCCCTGCATCCTGATGGTATATGCAGTAGTTCGGCGGGACGCTTGTTGGCGGCTGGCGGCCTAATAGTCCTGCTCGCAGGCAGGTGCGGTAGAGTGCCGGCGTCCGATGTCGCGGGAAGGAGTACAATTTTCCGGCGATTTCATCATCAGACGGATTTGAAGACTACTCCGAGATCCACCCCCCGCAGGGGGGGCGCGTCCGTGGCGTAGGTGTGCCTACAGGCCCCTGAAGTCCTTGCTGGAGAGTCGTCAGACTTTCTTGCATAGTCCTCAGGTACATCAGCGTTGGCGCTGACCGTGTCGCAGCGATTGAACCTGTCTTTCCAGGTTTTGCACTGTCTCGGACCATGTCCTGTGCTCCGAGGCTGAGGGATGATCCCCCTCCCATCCGTTGGTGGAATGAGCGTCCCAAGGATTTGCCTCGAGGTCTTCAGGCTCAGGAGGTGGCGCATTGACATGGATGGCATTGGCCGACTGCCTCGATTGGTCCCAAGCATGGGGCTGTGGAGGATCGACCAAATGTTCATGCATGGTGATGAGGCGACTCTGGATCAGCTTCTGTATTTCATTTTTGAAGACATAGCAGTCTTCAATGGAGTGCCCCAGCATGCGGTGGTAGAGACAGTAATTTGGCTCATCCACTCTATCCGCTTCGCTTGGTCTTCTCATTGCCGGAAGCGTGAGCAAGTCATTCTTCATGCACAGCTTGAAGAGCATCTTCGTATGATCCCTTTTGAAGGAATACGGCGTGCTCATACGTTGTGGCAGTGAAGTTGGAGGCGGTCTTTCTTCCACCTTCTTGCTTGGAGCGCCAGAGGTCATGATTTTCTTCCCTTTACTTTGCGGGGCGAAGTCCACAACATTGGCTTCTTTGCCCATAGCACGCTCCTTGCCTGGCTTGCTTTTCGGAGGAGCTTGCATCGGGTTATCGGCGAAGAACATTTCGATCTCTGCCACGATTGCATTGAGCTGGTCAAAACCCTTGATGTTTGTTCCAGCAGCTTTTCGCTTATCTGCGCTGCCAGGCCCCGCCGACAGATGGTTATGGCATCTTCTTGCGTCGGGGGGTGTCACACCTCATGCTGAAATCACGCCACCGCTTGACAAAGTCGAGTGCCGTTTCTCCTTTTCTTTGCTGAGGGAGCACAGCTCTGCGAGTGACACCTTTCTCTCGCCGTTTGGAAACGGTCGATGAACTTCTTTTGGAGGTCGGCCCAGTCGACAATGGAATTAGGCCTCAACCTGGAGTACCACTGGAAGGCGGTGCCTGTCAGGGACGTTGCGAAGTAACGGAGGAGGTAGGATTCGTCGTATGCCAGCTCTCCCATAGCCGTTATATAGTAGGCCAGATGCTCGTTTGGCGAGCCCTATCCGTCGAACTTCTGCAACTTTGGCGCCTTGGGGAAGTCCGGTGGCAGCTTCTTGAATTGATGGTGGACGGGGTATGGCACGCTGTAGAGATCTACAGTGGCAGTTCCCTCGCCTCGCTAAGCGAAGCGGTCGTCCACGATCTTTTCAATCATTCGTCGCTGGGCGACGATATCTTCAGCCGCGGAGGCTTGGGAGTTTATGCCCCTGCGCGGCTGTGGACTGGGTCGACGGTATAGTCGTTGACCGCGGCTGTGCGTGGGTTGACATCGGGCAAGTCGCTTTGTTGATGTCTTGCCCGAGCATTTTGGTTTGCCGTCGGCACTTGGCGGCGTGGCGCATTTGCCCCTGCCTGTTGTCCTCGCTCGGTCAGGAGATTGGCCATTTCAGCCTGCCAACACTGTATGAAATCATACTTGGCGTCGTCCGTCATTGCTTGGAAGGCGGCTCTGGTTGGCGGCATGAAGAAGACTTCGGCTTGCTCTCCATCAGCCTGGAATTGTTGCTCCCCGAGATGGAGGCTGGCGACTTCGTCTTCTTCCCCTCCTTCGAGGTCCAGCTGGACCTGCCCCAAGAGGGGTCTTTAATCATGCTCGAGTGGAGGCTCGAGAACTTGCCCCAGATTTAGGGGCCCGGCTTGACTGCCTTGCTGCCCTTAGAGAAGTCTTCTGGCAACGTTCCGGGTGTACCGGAGGACGGTTTCGTCGTCCTGTCCGGACTCGTTTATCCTGAGCGCTCCCGCAGGGATGCCGGATGGCCCAGCTGCTTCCCTTCCGGAAGCATAGCAGGTGAAGATTTTCATGCCTCCACCTTCTTCAGACGTCTGCTGCACTCTCCGCTTCTTGGGCTTCTGAGTGCTCGGACGGATTGCAGCTCCCAGCCTGGTGAAGACTGAGGCGCTCAGCCTTTCAAAGACCGAGACTCGAGGTGTGGAAGCTCCGGCTTGACTCGCGTCTCCCCCTTCAGCAGTTTCCGCTTGGGCGGGGACGAAGTTGGGCTTCCTATAAATGCCCCTGCGTTTGTGTCCGCGGGGACGAGGAGGTTCGGTTTCTTGAGCTTTTTCTCGCCCAGGTACCGTCGCCTTCTTGGGGCGTTCTGCGGGTTGATCGCTCTAGCCTGTTTGATTTGGCGGCTTCCTGCTTGGTCACCCACATTTGCCTCATTTGCGAGGCGACTGGGGCGCCGAGCTTGATGTCTGCCCCTGTCGGGCTCCTTTTGGGGAGTCCCGATCTTCTTGCCGCATCCCTTGGAGGGGAGCGAATTTGTTGGAGGTTGCCACCGTAGGGACGCTTCTGTCCCGGGGCAGTATCGGCTCGCCTCCATCGAGCCTGACGCGGATGTCTCCGACGAGCACGGTCTTGCCGAAGTTGGAGACGACTGCGTGGGGCTTGGTGCCCCTGGCGCTGTCCCCGTTTTCTAGGGACTGCGACGCAGGAGATTGTGTTTACCGAGAAGACTCGGCCTTGGCTTGGACGGGGTTTGGTGCCCCTAGCTGCCGCCTTTGGGGTCGCCGCCTTTGGAGTCGCTTGGACGGCAGGGACCACCCCTAGGAAGTAGGGGGATCCCACTACTGCAGGAAAATCGCCGAACACGATCGGCGTCATCAGGTAGCCACACTTGGCGTGGCATGCGACGACCATCGGACCGTAGGTGACGGCGGCCATTGAGCAGACTTGAGCTTGCAAGTGGAAGTGGGCTTCTTCTCGCCGACTTTCGCTCCTTGTACTTGTAGTGTGGAAATTAGTCATCTTTTATTTTCATATCGGCATACGGTCTTTTTACATATGCATGGAAGGCAGGAACAGTCCCACCAGGCGTGCCAGATTGTTGGAACGCGGATTTTTCTTTCTATTTTTCGATTTTATATCTAAAAGTTTGCGAAAGGTGAACTTCGGTCGCCCTGGGGGGGGGGGGGGGCGTTCACTAATCTCTTTCACTTCTTTTGCGGGCGTGCCAGACTGTTTGCGAGAAACAACAAAGATTTGTTTTACGAGGGGTATTGGGTGCGAACCCTGATACCCTCGAATTTCATTTCATTTATTTTCCGCGTGCGCTCACGTTCAGGGCGATTGGAGTGGTCGTGTACTGGACCGTTCCCCACCGACCGAAGTCGATGTTTCGTTACATCGAGTGTAACACTAGAATACCTTCGAATGCATAATGTTTATTAAAAGACCGTATGCCGAAATTTAAGAAAGACAGATGACAGATAAATTTCCACAATTTTATTCAAGCTCATGTCATTTATATTTTGACATTTACATTTACGCCTTTAATGGGGTTTTATACCTCCACTAGGCGGTACAAGCCATATACATGGGCGTCGACGACAGGGTGTTTGTGCCTCCGTCGGACGTTTACATGATAATGAGTACATTTGTGTTACCAAGGGGGTGTTTGTGGCTCCACAGGGTAACATGCCTCTACGCATGTCTTTTATGACACCGGAAGACTTAAACATGCGCCTCTACGTGTGTCGTTTCATGACACCGGAGGACTTAAACATGCGCCTCTACGTGTGTCGTTTCATGACACCGGAGGACTTAAACATGCGCCTCTACGTGTGTCGTTTCATGACACCGGAGGACTTAAACATGCGCCTCTACGTGTGCCGTTTCATGACACCGGAGGACTTAAACATGCGCCAACGGGGGTCTTATAACAACCTGTGGCGTCTCTGTGCAGACGAACGCAGGAGGGCTCGACCACGAAGAGAAAGCACCAACGGGCGTCGGAGACCTTTCCCGACACGTGCGGCCTATATAAGCTCGCGCACGGACCAGCCGAAGTGTTCACGCAAAGCCGAATGGCGTGGTGTCTCGGGGGTGTCTTTGGGCCGAAAATGGCGTCTGTTGCAATGAGGGTATGGCCCCCTGCCGTTTTTCTGGCTTTCTGGTACATTGCTGACCGTTTTCTGGCTTTCTCAGACATCCCGACCGTTTTCTGGCTTTATGGGACATTCCTGTCATTTGGCTTTCTCGGACATCCCGGCCGTTTTCTAGCTTTATGGGACGTTCCAGTCATTTGGTGACATTTCCCGAGAACCCCCCTCGAGTCCGGCTTCAAGTCACACCTAGGAGAGCGCACGCCATTTCATAGAAGCGACGTGGGTCCCGCTCCACCGGATTGGACAAGAGGCGTGAACCGTCATTTGGCTTTCTCGGACATCCCGGCCGTTTTCTGGCTTCAGGGGACATTCCTGTCATTTGGCTTTCTCGGACATCCCGGCCGTTTTCTGGCTTCAGGGGACATTCCTGTCATTTGGCTTTCTCGGACATCCCGGCCGTTTTCTGGCTTCATGGGACATTCCTGTCATTTGGCTTTCTCGGACATCCCGGCCGTTTTTTTGGCTTCATGGGACATTCCTGTCATTTGGCTTTCTCAGACATCCCGACCGTTTTCTGGCTTTATGGGACATTCCTGTCATTTGGCTTTCTCGGACATCCCGGCCGTTTTCTGGCTTCATGGGACATTCCTGTCATTTGGCTTTCTCGGACATCCCGGCCGTTTTCTGGCTTCATGGGACAATCCTGTCATTTGGTGACATTTCCTGAGAACTCCCCTCGAGTCCGGCTTCAAGTCACACCCAAGAGAGCGCACGCCATTTCATAGAAGCGACGTGGGTCCCGCTCCACCGGATTGGACAAGAGGCGCGAACCGTCAAGCTATCTTTGCCATTTTCCGCACCACAAGGACGTATCTGCAATTTTCCGGACCAGTAGAGGTATTCTTGCAACTTTCTCCTCCATGGGGATATTTCTGCAATTTTATCCTTCATTGGGATATTTCTGCAGTTTTCTCAGAAGCAGGGGTGTTCCTGCAACATTTCTGGCTGACAGGAGTATATGTGTACTTTTGATATACACATACACAAATTTTATATCCCCGGGAACTTTGTGCATTTTCACAGAAGCTTGGACCCGTGTACGGGACATATGTGCAATTTCACATGCATGCACAAATCTTCTCCCCCCAGGGGGACCTTTGTGTAATTTTACACAAACAGGGTCCCGCACTGGGGTCTTCATACGGAGAACAAACGGATCCTCTCCCTCCCAAAGGAGGGGGACATCCCCTGAGGGCCTCCGCGAGAAAATTCTCGAGCGCCAGACGGCCTCAAGTTTCGCTGGGACGCAAAAGCATCTCGCCAGCGTGGGGGAGGAAAAATCTCTTGGGCGGGGGTCTCCGCGCGAGAGCCTTGCCCTCGAAGCTTCCCATGTCGAATGGGGGTATGCCCCCCTATTTATAGAATTTTGAGGGGGCCTACCGGCGGGGGTGCGCGACCCGGCGGGGGTGAGCGGCACAGGCGTCGAGGCAGCACGAGCGTCGAGGCAGTGCGGCAGAGAGGCGGAGAGACCGGCGGGGGTACGCCCACAAGGAATCGAACTGGCGGGGGTACCCGCCAGTCAGGCCCTGACCGGCGGGGGGGGGGGTCGGACTGGCGCCCCTCCCTGCCTGGCGGGGGTGAGGCCCCTGACCGGGGGGGGTACGCCCCCCCCCCCCCCCCCCCCGCGCGGACCGGCGGGGGTGCGCCCTCCCGCGCAGACCGGCGGGGGTGCGCCCCCCTGCGCGGACCGGCGGGGGTGCGCCCCCCCTGCGCGGACCGGCGGGGGTGCGCCCCCCCTGCGCGGACCGGCGGGGGTGCCCTGCGCAGACCGGCGGGGGTGCGCCTTGGCCTGGGCCTTCCACGCTTTGGCCATTTCGTGCTTGGAGAACTCTGGGGATTTCTGAAGTTTGGTTTGTTGGTTGACGGCCGTACCGCGCACATGCACGCGTGCATCCACGTGCATTTGTCGTGTACCCGTCGTGCGTTTTCGACCGTTTCTCGTGCGTTTGACTCCATTTTCGGAGAGCACGTGCATTTGACTTTTCCGAATCCGTCCGCATCGGGCGCGATCTTGAACGCAAGTCCGGACATTGAGTTTCGGCTGTCCGGGGTGCGTATCCCTACCGTTGACAGGCCTCTTGAACGTCTCACTCCGGGTCGTTCCGAGTCGACACGTGGACTCGAATCTGTTTATCTCAGATGTTCGAGTGGGGAGGCCGTGGTTTATTCCCGGACTTTTTTTGTGGCTTCTCGGGCCGATTTGCCGCCAGGGGTTTGCTTAAATCCCGATATTTTTCGGGTTCAACAGTACCATGATGTGCAATGTTGCAAATCGGTGCTTGTTGAAGTGTAGCGGCTCATGATTGAACACTTGAAGGGTGTTCGGGTCGAGACGCAAAGAAAGAGGGCGGACAGGGAGATGCAGGAGAGGATCATCTCAGGAAGGCAGCGAGATGAAGACGACGATGATGAGCCAGAAATTTATGCAGAGTATGTGCTTGATGTCCCTGAGCAGAGAGGGAGTTTTGAGGTTGGCAGTGGTAGTGGAGGCAGTGGGTCCAGGGTTGGGGGCGAGGCGCAGTCCCATCGGTTTTCCAATGTGGGTGATTACTTCACTCATATTCCAACCGACATCCCAATCCCAAACCAACATCAAAGGCAAAGGAAGAGATCTACGGGTGTAACTTAGAAGAGGTGGATCCTAATATATATTCTCGGAAGCATGGAAAGCAAACCAAAATTGATGATGCATACAACCAGTAAGGGCCTAGATATAAAGTGGGTCGTGCAGTGGCAAAATGGTGGCATCTTCGGGCATTTCATTCAATCAAGGTTTGCCATATCGGATCTCGGCTTCGTCTCGGGAGGGTCAAAGAGAAGAGATCTCGGAGATATCTCGGGAGATCAGGATAACATAAAAGTGTGGATCACATAGGTTCACATAGATAATTTCATAAGGAACATAGATAATTGCATACATTCTCAAGTGAAAAATCTCATGAGCTTAGGTGATGATAGCTTAGGTTTGACCAAATCCTGAGAGATCTCAAACAGACCAAGTGTTGTCAGTAGGAGAGTGGCTCCCTAGGAGAAGTCATATGCACGTTTGACTTTTTTTACCGGACTTTAGATTTTAGTATTCTATTGGGTTTATTTGAATTATGAAATTTTTAGATATGTCAAATTATGAAAGATTAGAAAGTCGCTATTTTGATGGAACCACCGAAATCACGATTTTCTTCTTGGATGGGAGAGTTGACTTTTTATTTGTAAGAGATATAATTTTTTTGATATTTTTATTGGATTCAAATGGGGGTACTTCCTTATTTACATGTAATATCTTAAGTAAATAAAACTACAATATAACATTTACTTATATTCAGGTAAATAAGGGGATCCTGACAACCCTGCCTAAAGAGGACCCTGAGTCCTGACAACCCTGCCTGAAGAGGCATCTCGGCCTTCTCGTTTCTCGGGAAGGGGCCGAGACCGATATTCTCGCGAGATTGCATACCATGCATTCAATGCAGCTAATAGCCCATACTACAAAACAATGATCCAGAAGGTACAACGACATGGACTTCATGTGCAAACCACCCTCATCAAGAGACTTGGCAGGGAGATATCTAGATGAAGAAGTACATGAGATCAAGTCATATATCCAAAACTTCAAAAAAAAAGTGGGAGAAATATAGTTGCACATTGATGTGTGATGGTTGGTCGGGTACCACCAAGAGCAGTCTTATCAACTTTCTTATGTATTGTGATAGACAAGTGTTCTACCACAAATCTATTGATGCATCCGATAGAGTGCACAATGCTGAATACATTTTGAGTTTGATGCGGGAGGTTGTGGATGAGATAGGGGAGCAATACATTGTGCAGGTGGTGACCGATAATGGCTCTGCATACAAGAAGGCAGGGGAGGAGTTGATGCATCTTTATCCCCATCTTTACTGGACTCCTTGTGCAGCACATTGTGTAGATTTGATGTTGAAAGAGATTGGCACATTGCAATCCGTGAGGACGGTGGTGGAGGCTGGGCAGAAAATCACAAGGTACATTTATAATCATCATGTTGTTCTAGCATGGATGAGGGAGTCTACTGGTGGAGAGTTGTTGAGACCGGCCATCACACGCTTTACAACTAATTTCATTGCCTTACAAACCTCCTAAAGCACAAAGACGGTCTAAAACGCATGTTTAGGACAGACAGATGGATGCAGAGCATTTTTGCAGGACTTCCGATGGTAAAGAGGTTGAAGGGATCGTTGTAGCGCTAATTTCTGGGACCGAGTCTTCAAGCTGGTGCAAATCATTGAACCTCTTTATGAGGTTTTGAGGGTGGTTGATGGGGATAGGAGACCAACCATAGGGTTGGTTTATGCAAAAATTGAAGCTGCGAAGAAGAAGATTCGTGATGTGTCCCCTCGCTATGCACACTTGGTCTTGGACGTTGTTAAGGATCAGTGGGACCGACAAATGAGTCGAGATCTACATATGGCGGGTGAGAAAAATTTACGTCAACTTGGTTTTGATTTTAGTACGACTTTAATTTATTGGATACCCTCATTGCAGCTTACTATCTCCATCCTGCTTACCATTATGCGTTGGAGCTATCGTACAATGATGACTGACGGCCGCCTTTACGCAGGTTATTGAAAGACTGTCAAAGAGTCCATTGGATGCAGCAGATGCTATTGATCAGGCGAGCATTAATCTCCCTACATGATGTCAATTACAAGTTTAAATTTTTTGCTAATGGACTTCATTGCGGCAGATGAAGAGCTTTCGAGAAGGGGTTGGGAGTTTTGCGGAGCCATCCGCCATTGCTGGTCGGGACCGCATTGACGGCGGTAATGTGCTTTCCCTTTCATTATGGATATTAGTAAACTCAACGATTGACTATTTAAGTAACACTAATTTTTTTTACAGCTGATTGGTGGTTCAACTTTGGGCACTCAACACCCATATTGAGAAAAATTGCAGTGAACATCCTGTCACAGACCTCCTCCTCCAGTGGGTGTGAGAGAAACTGGAGCACATTTACATTGATACACAGCAAAGTCCGGAACAGGTTGTCACATATGCGATTGGACAATTTGGTGTATGTGCACTACAATATGAGGTTGAGGGTGAAACATCTAACAGATGATCCAAAGAGGGGGGAGGTGGAGTATGATCCGGTTGACATTGGATTCCTACGAGATGATGAAGACCCAATGGTTGCATGGGTTGCACGAGCGACCACAGAGCGGGGAGAGTACGAGTTAGATGAGGAGGCAGATGATCCTGAAGATCCACCTTGTCCAAACACATTCTTAGCTAGGGCTGTAGAAGCTGCAAAAGAGGAGGAAGGAGAACATGGAGATGTGGGAGGAGGGAGACAACCACATTCTTCTCAATTTCGGGCCGAAGAAGAAGATGAGGTGGATCTTCTTAGCGACTTACGAATGGAACGTGCCATGCCTTCTACAGGTGAGACAGTAGTTATCATTTATTAAACATGTTCATTCAATATTTTGTGTTTGTCCATACCATAATTTGTGATGTTGGGGACTATTACAGGTGGTGCAAACCTTGATGATGATGTGCACTTTGAAAGATTGATGCTAGGCCCTACAGCCTGCTCACAGTCTATGAGAGAAGCACCTGCAATTGCTTCCTCACAACCAAGAAGGAAGCGGTCACATACGCAATCTACTGCTCCATTCCAACCTGCGAAAGGAAAGGGGAAGGACAAAGGTCAAATATGTGGCCCAGCCAAAGGCATTGTCATACGAGAGCCAACCGCCCCAGCACAAAAGAAGAAGAGTTGGTTCTCCTGGGGATCTAAGAAAGGGAAAAAAATGGCTGCCCCTGTTGAAGATCCACTTGATATTGCAGATTTAGAAACCTTGGATCCAAATGCAGAAGAAACATCTTTCGATGATTCGCCCCGATACCAGCAGCTGCTCCCATGACTCCATGACTACTGGTTCACCGGGTGGGTCTATAGGGGGAGGTGATGGAGATGGGGGAGGGGGAGGGGACGGCGGTAATGATGGAGATGGGGGAGGGGGTGAGGGTGAGAGTGGACAGAGAGGGGGCAGCGGTGGTGGGATGTTATTCACAGCGGAGCAGCATTATGGCGGCCATTGCACCCAAGATACCGATCATGGCGGCCCAGTGCAGTACAATAGAAGGCGGAAGTTGTAAAAGGTGGTCGTGCAGAAGGTTCAGCAGTGGATAGTGATAGCTATAACACTATGATATCTGATTTGAGAGAATGAGCACACATGAGTCTGTGGGATCGTATGGGGGACATAGTTATCAGCCAGAGCCATCCGACACAGGCTACTCCAGTGGCTATAGTGGTTACGCCACCACAGGCTACCCTGCACCATATTTTCATCCACCTTCGTCTATCATGTTCATGTTCCTGTTCAGATTTATGCTCCTGTAGAGGATGTACAAATGGCAAGTTTGAGGATAGTTCATCCTGAATGCGAGGTGTGGGACCACTTTGTGAGGGAGTTTCGAACCAGATACAACACCATGATGACTTGGGATGAGTTCGTACATTTGTGTCTCAAACCAAAAGTTATCATCTTATTGGGAGCTGCCCTCAGAGTCAGATGAGTCTGTCTAGCCCCAGTGGGGTACATATGATCCATATCAACAGGGATATTGGGGTTGCTAGACTCATTGTATTTTGTATTTGGATTTGAGTTTGTACTTTTTACGAGTCTCATTGTATTTTCATTTAGAATTGAGTGTCATGTTGTACTTTGTACTTTGTACTCAATTTCTAATAAAATCGAATGAAAATGGATGTTTGTGTAGTATTACATGACATAAATATCATCAGTATACATGAAATTCTTCACAGAAGGTTTTAAACAGAGAATCAGCCAAAAAAATATCAAATCCATGTGACTCTGGCCACACCTGGGGCAGAACCAACCCTCCTGGCCGGTTCCAGCCGAATCGACCCGATTCGGCCCGATTCGGGCCGAATCAGATCGCATCAGCGCGAATCTGATCGCCCCGAATCGGCGCTCCAGTAAACCTTGATATAGAGATGGAGTGGGGCAGCAAGGGAGCTACCTTACTTATCCTATTTTGAGTCTTCCCAATGAAATTTACCAGTGAGGATTCATCGTCTTTCATTCCTCGCCTTCCTTCCTCTTCTAAAACTTTATGGTGTCATGCACCGGTGAAGATCCTTTCCATTTTCTTCATATTTCAAGTTTATCCAATTCAGGAACAAACTGAGTTTTTTTCCCTCTTTCTCTTTTTTATTCTTCTCTCTCTTTTTGGCACAGGAACAGCCCTCTAGCTGGGCGTTCCTCCCCTTTTTCTTGCCTTGCACTGTTGCACGTCCTTCTCCTTTGGCTTGAGCGATTTTTTTCACCCATTTCTTCTTCTTCTAGGGAGACTACAGTACACCCCCACTCTTTATATAGAGGAGGAGGAAGCAGCAAGGAACAACTCCCACTTATCCCATTTTGAGTCTCCCAGTGAAATTCACTGGTGGGGTTTCATTCCCTTTTATTTCTCACTTTCTTTCCTCTTTTAGAACTTCATCGGTCATCGGTATCATGCACTGGCGAGGATACTTCCATTTTTTTTCCTTCAAACTTCGGAGTTCAAAAATAGACCTAAGTTTTCCTTTGTTTTTCTCCTTCTTCTTGTCCCTTTTAGAACAAAAAGAGCCACCTTACTGGGCCATTCCCCCTCCTTTTCCCAAGCTTCTTCTTCTTCTTTTCCTTGAGTTTTCCTCCTTGTTATTTCACCCCAAGGAGAGCTACTCCCCCCACCCCACTTTTTTATAGAGGGAGAGGGGACAGCAAAGGGGAAGGTAGAGGTGGCCAGACTTTCCTTGTTTTAAATCCTCCCAGTCAATGCACCAGTAGGACTTGGCTTCCCCCTTTTGCTCTCTTGTTGGGCCATTTACTTCCCTCTTTGAAACCTTACCAGCAAGATTTACTGAGAGGGGTTAATACCTCCTCTTTCTTCCTCTATCCAAAGTATAGGCTTCCCCAAGGTTCCTTGTTTTAAACCTCATCGGTGAAATGCACCGGTGGGAGTTATAAATGGGTTGGTAGGGGGTGACCTGCGCTTTCTTTATTTTAAATCCCCTCGGCGTCATACATTGAGGAGAGTTTAGAATGGCCACACGGTCAAAGTTGACCAAGACTTTCCTCATTTTAAACCTTGTTGGTATCACACGTCAGTAAGGATTTGAAACATCCATGCAACAGTGCTGGCCAAAAACTTTCTTTGTTTTTGTTGGAACGCGGAATTTTTATCCCTCCGATGCTTTCGCCTCGAAAGCTTTATATTTTTTCTCGCTGCGGGCGTGCCAGACTGTTTACAAGAAACAGACAAAGATTTATTTTATGAGGTGCATTGGGTGTAAACCCTGAATCCCTCGAATATTCATTTCATTTTTTCCGCGTGCGCTCGTATTTTCAGATGATTGGAGTGGTCGTGTACTGGACCGTTCCCCACCGACCGAAGTCGGTGTTTTATTTACATCGAGTAAAAACTCGAACACCTTCGATGCGATACGTTTGTTTAAAGATCATATACCGAAATTTAAAAGAAATAGATGACGATAAAAATTTCCACAAGCACGCTCAAATGCGTTCATGACATTTACATTTGCGCTCGCAACGGGGTTTTTGTGCCTCCGTTGGGCGTTTACAAAGTATGTCATTTACATGCACGTCGACGACAGGGTGTTTATGCCACCGTCGGACTTTACACAATGTGAGACTTACATGTACGCTCATAACAGGGTGTTTGTGCCTCCGTTAGGCGTTTACACTTTACAGTACATCACAGTTACATAGGCATCAACGACAAGGTGTTTGTACCTTCGTCGGATTGTTTACACATCACGGTACTCATATTTGAGTCGACAACAGGGTGTTTGTGCCTCCGTCGGACGAAGTGCCTCTACACATGTTTATTTTAAAACATTGGAGGACTTATGCATAAAACGTCAGATACCGAGTCTAGCATATTGACCTGCGGTAGCTCGACACAAACAGTGCACGGGATGGCCCGGCGTTGCTCGTGGAACAGACGGGGGGGGCTTCACAGGGGAGTTCGGACGAAACTCCAAGAGGCCCGGTGATGGGGGACGGGGATACAGAGGAGGAAGGGAAGGAGGAAGAAGCCGGGAAGAGGCGGGAAGAAGGGAGGAGGAGACAGGAAACTGGGCAAGCCGACTTCACGTCATTTCATTTCTTTTTCAAATCTGTCATCCCCATCCGCAGGGATACGGGTAGATACATATAGGAGGGGAGGGGCTAACAAAAGACCAAAATACCCCTTCCCTCAAAATATTCCATAAAATCCCAAAAATTACATAAAACATGAAAATATCAAATGACACCCAAATGGGCCAAACAAAAATATCTTGGCCTGCTAAAAATCATCTAAGGCCTCAAAAATCCTGTATAACGCCGTCGTCTAACCAGAGTGACGTCAGCTCCGCACGGCGACGCCTGTAAACCCGCGACAGGTCGAAACGAACACGTCCACGGGTGTCCGCACCAATTCCCCCCGGTTGGGAGGAACTCGACCCTGTCGAGTGAGGGTCGTGTCCACTCTGGTACCTCTCCAACAAGTCTGGGTCAAGCCGCTGCAACTCCTCTCGGGTAACCCAAGTGTCCTCGGTCGGTGGCCGCCCTCTCCAACGGATCAGGTAACGCTGACAAGCTCCGTCCCTGGCTGTGACAATTTGCTCATCTAGTATATGATCAATGTGCTCTCGCCGTGCTGTACTCGGGGCCGGAAGTTGACACTCTGGTGTAGGGTCGCTCATAAGAGGGGAGAAAGGCTCGAAAGGCTCACTGGGTATCACTGCTGGGTCCCGATATACTACCAAATCCGAGACATTGAATGTAGAACTGAAGCCATAGTCTGGTGGTAAGTCAACAACATACGCGTTCGACCCAATTCGCTTTAACACTTTAAAGGGCCCAGCTCCTCTAGCTTGCAATTTCTTCACGACTCCCGAAGGAAGCCGTTCAGGTTTGACCCTGATCATAAC